>KQ965734.1:1609-68001 GCA_001574975.1 Gonapodya prolifera JEL478
GTTCCTGCAGGTGAGTTCTATGCACATCACGTCTTGCTATGTACATCTGATCATATATACACGTTCCTGCAGTTTACAGGCTCGTGCAGCTCACCTAGGTTGTGTAGCAACCTGAGGCTATGGTGACAGCCAGTTCCTGTTCAGCATTGGAAAGAATACATTCAACTGACGTAAGAGATTGCACAATCTCAGATGGTTGTGTCAACTTATCTCCACTTTGGCCTTGCAGGTCAGAGCTACCCTGTGGCCCCTTTGGAGGGCAAAGGCCATGACCCTTCACCAGACACATGCTCCCATTTGGTGAAACTGAAGCTGATGTGTCTGATGACCAGGAAGACCTGGACTCTTGAACAGTGAGATACTGTTGATTGCCACATGTATTGATGTTATCAGATCAAATATACAAACAAGTTGAAGTGTGCATGGAACTCACCTGCAGGAACGTGATGCCAAACTTAGGGCACGTCCTGCAGGTGTGCACATCTAAATCCGTGGCCACAGTAGTGGCACAGCAGCTAATACCCAACGCTCATACTACTCTATATATTCCATGTTAGTGGATGTTAGTGTAACAATAAAGCTCTGTCTGTTGTTGGTGAACCCCACAAATCTGCAACACAAAACTGAATAGGAGGGAGCTTGTACAATCATGCAAGTCACCAGTTACTCTCCTTCACCATCACAGTGTGCCATGTGACCCAAGAGGTGCGACAAACTACTTCCTCTGGTGACTGCTTGTCTTTGCCAAATGTCAATCCATCCAACCATGTAGCAAAGAAAGATAGGAGGGGAAAAAAGAAGGGTGCCACCCGGCACATCTCCAAGATTGGTAATATTTCCCTTGATGGCAGAATTGAGATCTTAGTTCCTGTATCCTCTGGACATTTTACCCCAGCCTCTACTACAGTGGCTTCTTTTCCTTCAAGTGGTGGGGTGGAGAGGGTGGTGTACTATACATGAGTACCAACATCAAAGGAGCACAATTCCCATGCGTTATTCTAAGAAAGGGAAATGGACTGTGCATTCTGCAAGAGTAGTAATATCCAGGGAGCACAATTCTGCAGCATAATTCAATGTATTTAAAAACAAACTTTCTGCAAGAGTATCAATGTCAATTCGTCAAGGGAGCAGGTGCCAAGTACCACTCACTGCGTAATTCAAAACTGTATGCAAAAGAAAACTGACTCTGATGTCAAGGTGACACTGCAAGGGTGAAAATGCACAGAGTTGTGAAGGACAGTATACACATCTTCATTCCTGAGTATGTGTGTCAATACAGTGCACAAGTATTCTGACTCATGGGGTGATTTGCCTTTGGCAGACAGCCTCCGCCTTTCCTATGGCGGACTCTTTGACATCACTCCACAATTAGTGTACTCCACTTTGGGGGGACTTCACCTCCGCTGGACGCCTTGGTCAGCGCCTTGCGGCGCTTAGGCCTCAGGCTCACTGCGCTTGCGTCTCTCAACTCCAATTGTCACAATCCGCAAAACACTCAGTGCGGTCCAGTCAACCTGTGTGTCCCCACCGCATCTACCGTGCTATTCATCCGCTGCTTGGCCTGCTCTGCGGGTGCCTAGCTTTTCCATCATCGAATGATAGGACGAAATCCTGTAGATGCGACGATGGAAACCGCAGCAGGGAAGTCTCAAGCCCCTCCACAGCTTCTCCGCACCGTGCGGACTGGTCAATCGCAGACTTGTTCCGGAAAAGGTACCCCTGTACGTGCGATGGAACCGCGCGACCTCACGCGGGTTAATTCCTTTTCGTTGTTGCAGTGGTGGAGTCAGGGATGTGGATCTGAACATCAGAGGAGTTCAGTTTCAGTGTCCTCGTCGATTGCATTGCTGATCGTGGTCCAAAGTTGTGAGCGAGAAGTGCAGTATTTGCAGCTGGATGTGCCCCGGCAAAAACACCGTCACCAAAATTTCATCCGGCCCGATCACGTTCGGAATCGAATTCGGCATCTGATTCTTGCTTACAATGGGAGCGTCTTCTCAACCGAGGTGCGTATTGCGTCAGTCCAAACACGTTCCAATTCCTTCGCGTGGAATCGCTCTCTCGGGGACTGGGATGATACAACAACTTCCGGATCGTTGGACATCGTTCGGCATCATCTGCGCGAACACACGTGGGATCTTCCTTCTTTCCGGGACTCATACTCTACGGTTCTGCATGCTTTCATCACATCAATCATTTTCGGGCTGGATTTCCGTCAATCCTCGTCATGCCGCGTCATTCAATCGATTTCTGTTCGGTCGTTGCAGGGACGCGAAACCAGCCGCCGGAAAGGTCCCTCTGCGGACGTTCGCGCATCAGGCGTCCTTGCCACAACTGCCTATCCCAGATCTCATTGCCACCAAGGACAAGCTTTTGAAATCCTCCAAACCGATTGCCCGTTCGGACAAGGAGTGGAAAGAGTTTGCAAGCAAGGTCGAGGACTTCTTTTCGACCAACGGCAGAGGTCAGGAGCTTCAAAACAGGCTCAAAAACTACGCCAAGACCCAAAAGGTAAGTGGGTTTAGTCGGCCAGAGGCCGGAGTTGCAAGATGTGAGGCCTAACGCCGCTAGGCGCTGACCGAGGGGTCCGCCGGAGGCGAGTGATCTGCGAAGCGGAATGTACTCTCTCGCGGAGCGTACATCGAGGCCTAAGCGCCGATAAGGGGGCCGGGGNGGGCGAGGAAGGAAGGGGAGGGTGGCGTACGTTGGCAATCAAAGCGTGCGGACTGAGTTTTCACTTTCCCAACGTGCTTCCTGTTCCCGGTCTCCACCTCAATTTCCGTGCTCCTGGCCTCGAATTCAAACCGCTTTGAAGCGAAACTGGCTTGACCGACTTTGGCTTTCCAAAGCGTACCTCTCGTACCGGGAATCGTCCGTCATCAATGTGTCGTACTGGCTGCTGTTCCTTGAAGACCACCCAAATCAGCCCGCCGCGCTCGTCGAGACTCCTCCCAAGAAGGGTGTCGTGGGAACACCCTGGCAGATCGAAAGGGCGGCAGGACTCGTCCAGAATTTGTTGTCGTACAAGGAGAGGCTCGACAGGTGGGTTAAACTGTGGCTTCTGAATGAATTAGTGGTTGAAAGTAGAAGGTAATGGTGGCTATGTATCTGTTCAGGGAAGAGATCGCTCCTGAGTATATGCAAAAGACCACCCCTCTCTCCATGGACCAGTACACACTGCTCTACGGCGGAACTCGCATACCCGGCTCTCCAGAGGATCTGATCGTCACTCAACACCCGAACCACAATCGACACATTGTGGTGCTCGTGAAGGACCAAGTATTCAAGGTGGACGTTCTCGGCCCCAAAGGCGAGAGAATTACCAACGAGGAGATAAAACGGTATTTGTTTTGTTTCCCCCTTGGTTACGGCATGGCATCATCCATAACATTTCTCCACCCCAAGCCTTCTTAAATCTTGTGTGGACGCCGCTTTGTCAACCCCTGCTGAGGCTCCCGTGACCATTTTCGCCACCAATCATCGCGACCGAACCTACGAATACACAGAGGAGCTTCTTGCATTGTCCCCCAAGAACCGCGAGAACCACCAAATCATGGTCGACGCCCTTTTCGCTTTATGTCTGGATGATTACTCCACGGAAGATTCCATTGATTCGGTACGTCGAGCCGAACTGTGGAATGATGCCATGTCAACGCATCTCACGAATTCGTCTCCAGCGCCACAAGCAATTTTTCCACGGCTTCGACGGAAAGAACCGTTGGGCCGACAAAGAACTCCAGTTCATTGTCGCGAACAATGGACGTGCCGGGATGATGGGCGAACACTCCCCGTCGGACGCGGCAGTTCCCAACCAGATCGTGAACTGGGTGCTCGAACAGTGAGGAATTTTAGAATTGTTTCACACTTCACAATTGGCATCAAAACTCGCACATATAATAGCGAACCCGCACCTGAACCACCCACAGCGCAACCTTCCTTGAAACTCGCTCAACCCACCAAGTTGAAGTGGGCGGTATCTCCCACCACATTGGCCAATGTCAAGGAGTCGGAAGAGTACATTCTCAAATGGATTAACACTTGCGACTCCCTCGTTCTGGACTTTAAAGACTACGGTGCTGGGTTTGTAAAGAAGACGGTCAAAGTGTCTCCGGACGCATATGCACAAATGATGCTGCAGATGACGTTCAAACGAATGTACAAATGGCCCACACAAGTTTACGAGGTTTGTCTTTCCCAAAGCTCTAATCGACTTGGCGATGAGAGTTCACGAACCTGTGTTCTGTTTAGACCGCCTCTACTCGCCAGTTCGACCTGGGAAGAACCGAAACAACTCGCGTATGCTCCATCGACAGTGAGAATTTCTGCAATGCCTTCGACAACAGCAAGGTCCCGGCAGCCGCGAAAGTAAAACTGCTTCGCACGGCGTGCGAAGCCCACGTCAAGTACTCCAAGGAAGCAAGCGCTGGTCAAGGAATTGATCGCCACCTTTTAGGTAAACACACCCCTGAACCCACACCCGATGTGACTTACACCGTATGACGAAACCTTTTCAAGGCCTCAAGTGCATGAACAAGCCGGGCGAGCCCCTTCACCCACTATTTGGCGATGAGCTGTACAACAGAGGGTCGCATCACAGAATCTCCACCTCAAACCTTTCCGTTAGTTCAAGGACTCTCGCTGGCTTTGGACCAACCGCTCCCGACGGTAAGCCCTAGTAATTCAATTCCTTTTTTTTTTTTGTCTGCTGAGCTTTATGCTGGCCCCTAGGCTACGGATCCAACTACAATACACAGGAGAACTGGATGCTTTTCTCCATTTCATCCCTTCGCTCGTCTTCTGACGTCAACACTGGCGCTTTTCGGGACACTCTACAACAGGTCCTGAAGGACAGCAAGAAGCTCATCGAACAAGGCGTCGCAGAGCTTGGTGAAGTTAAACCGAAGGCAAAGTTGTAATTGTAGTGGTTCCAATACAAATTAAAGTGGTATAAATATGACATTCCTCTGAACTAACCTGGTGAGTAAATAGTCCTAAATTGGATGTAACGGGATAAATTAGATCCCCCGAGTCCCAGCGTCATATGTACACAGTGACTCAATCAACTGCAAGCGTTCGTCCAGTCCCAACCACATTTGTATCCGCGGGTGCCGGGTGCTTCTCCAGACCACGAGCAATCATAGCAAATTTGCCCCGAGGCGCAGCCGGCGGTGAGACATGACCCAGATGAGGATCCACTCGAGCCGGATCCATAACAAGCCGTGGTCCAGTCTGGACCACATAAGTTAGGCTTGCCTACGTCCGCGCAACTGTAGCAACTCGATCCAGCAGAACAGTCGGAATCCAAAACGCAGACACCTTGCTCGCAGCAACTTGTCCCGCTCCCGCAACAGCGTTGGGTCGAGTAGCTGCACCAAGTGCCTCCATAACTGTCGCACTGCAAGGTTTGTCAGTTGACAGCAACCAACAACAAAAAGTCATCACGAAAGTACTTACGCAGGCTAGTGAAGAGCTGATGCAGTACCCCGCGCACGATTGTGCACCCCATCCACAAGCGCTTCCTGCTTGTGCCGCTGCTGTTACAGCTGTTCCGTTGTAGTTTGGATTCCTAACGCAAGCCCCATTTTGGCACAGCTGGTTCGCTTTGCAGCAAGTGGTCCCGCAACACGTTTGCGGCAGGGTACACGTCTTCCCTGTCGAGTTGTTGCACTTTGTAATGACAATTGGAGCATACGTTGGACAAATATGCGATTGCGCACTTCCCCGATTTACACTCACACATCTTTGGCTGTTTGTCATACATGCGGAGCCACATGTCCCATTAGCTTGGCAAACAGGCCATACCATGAGAGGATTTATTTCGCTTCCTGCCGCGCTGATAGTTTCAGTTTGTGGCAAGGTTGTGGTTGTAGTTGCTCCAACCAAAATATCCAGTGTAGTTGATATGGTTGTCGTTGCGTCAACGGCAATATTAAGTGTAGTTGATGTAGTTGTCGTTGGTTGCGGAGGATTTTCCGTCGGCGTCGAACTTGTGGTCGTACTTGATTCCACTGAGTTCCCCCCGACGGTTCCAGTTGTTCCAGAATCCGAGAACGACGTTGTCGGCAAAGTGGCTGGCATCACTGTGGTTGTGCTAGTTTCGTTCAATTGCCTCTTCGCGATTCTCAGTCGTGGATCGCCAATCGCTCCCGAAACACAGATGGACAAAATAAACACCACGAGGAATCGAAGATTGAAGGAAACAGCACGAGAGATTTTGGTGGCGGCCATGTCGAGGTTTTCGCCACAAGTTGAGTTCCAAGGCAGCGGTTTATGTGCGTCCGTCAACCCCAATCTGGAATAAAGGGGAAACCCGAATGCCCATTCAGGAAATTCTTCGAAAAAGGTCGCTCATCGCACGCAAATTAATTGTTGTTTGTGACCGAGAAACAATCCTTCCCTCTCCTTTTCCGGTGTGAGTCGTTCTGTGTCAATGCTGTTCAGCCCATTCCAGTCCGCTTGCAAAGCGACGATATAGCTGGTGCAGAAGTCAATTAATTAGGTGTAAAGTACATGTCTAATACATCAGGTCCCCGTTCAAAGTGATCATACATAAAAATACAAATTCGCAGTCCATTACCATCGGCAACTAACATGGGCCCACGCATGCGCACCACCAACTCCATCCACACTTCGAGCCACCAGATCCAGGCGGGTTCCCCGCCAGTGTGCAGTCGTAACACGTTTGGCCCCCAGAACAGCCAGAAGAAATACAGCTGCTGGTTGAGCCGCCGGACCCAGAGGACGATCCCAGGCATGCAGCAGACCAGCTGGGACCGCATAAATTTGGTTTGCCGACATCAGCGCAGCTGTAGCAGTAAGATCCGGCCGGGCACTGAGAATTGTCCACGCAGACTCCGGGTGCACAACACTGCCCCCATCCACAACATTGCCAGCCAGCGGTACCACACCAGGTGCCACCATTCCAGTCGCACTTGATAGACATGAGTGAGCTACTGCGTATAGCGAATGAAGTCTATCAGTTTCACTTACGCAAGTCAACGATGAGCTGATACAATATCCCGCACAAGACTGCTGACCCCACCCACAAGCTGACCCAGCCAGCGCGGAGGCATCAGCTGTTGCGTTGTAATTGGGATTTATCACGCAGTTTCCATTCTGGCACATTTTATTCGCGGCGCAGCACTTTGTACCACAACAGGACTGAGTGGTTAGACACGTTTTCCCACTAGGACACTGAAATAAAAGTGTAAGGAGCTTTTCCAGTCTTTTTTCCCAGTAAGAACTCACGCATTGTTGCGATCCCTGCATACATGTTCCGTTACACATGCCGCTCGCCTGGCAGGTCGGATATTGCATATATGGGTTGTACGGTAGTGTAGTTGTAACTGTTGTAGTGCTGCTGGTGGTTGTATTTATTTGCGACAGAGTTGTGCTCAATGGGACGGATGTTGTTTCTGTTGAGATTGTGGAGGTACTGGTGGTTGTACTGATTTGCGTCAGAGTGGTGCTGAATGGGAAGGATGTTGTTTCTGTTGAGATCGTGGAGGCGGAGGTTGGATTCTGGCTTAAGGTTGTCGCTGAATAAATTGAAAGTGCGTCGGTTGTAGTCGATGCATTCCCAGGCGCTGTTGTGGCGTCGCTGAAGGATGTTGCCGTCGACGGCCCGCTTGTCAAGGCTACGCTTTCGTTTACCGTGGGGTTCGCAAAAGAAGCGGTCGTGGAGGTAGGTGAAACTGGGTTTGCGGTCTCTAGACTTGACGCTGCGACTACAGCAGAAGAGACGTCGAGTCCATTGGGAGCTGATACCGAAGCGGAAGCCGTGCTCGCGGGTACAACGGTAACGACATTTTGTGTATGGGTGGTTTCAAATGCAGTGGAGTCCGTGGGAGGGGTGGAGGTCTCGGGGACTGTTGTAGCCTCTGCACTAGAGAAGTCAGAAGTTCCGTTGAGAGGAGTAGCAGATGATGACGCTTCAGTCGAAGCAATGTCGGTGGAAATAGTGGTAGTCGCATTTTGGTGGACCGTTGATGGGGAAGAAACTTCAGAGGTGCCGATAGAGGTTATTTCAGATATGATGGTGGATGTCGACCAAATATTCGTTGACGATGAAAGTGGCACCTCAAGTGGAACAGATTCCGTTGCAGACGGAACAGTGGTCGAGATTGATGGTTCTTCCGAGCTCACGGTCGAGCTTAAAGAAAACAAGGAGTATGACGAAGATCCAGGAATTTTCTCGGTCGAAGTTTCGGTCTGGGAAGTCAACACAGTTTGCGTCGTTTCGGAGACAGAAATCGACGTTTGTATCCATTCAATGGACGTGGCAAGCGCCGGCGATTCAGCGGTAGTGGTTGAAGATCCGATTTCATCCCGACGCAAGACCCGTCTTCGATTCTCATGGTTGATGTCGTTGCGTCCCTGGATAAACGTGTTCGGCAATCGTTACAAAGTCACGACTGAAGTATGAGGGAGAGCGATAGAGATCTTCAAAGCTACATACATCGAAGTGTCCTCCGCTTGGATTGTCAGGTGCGGGCATTCGTATGTCAATTTTGGTCGTCGCGGCAACTTGAACGAGCAGAACCAGGAGGAGCGCTGAAAGAGCAAATCGCCGACGCTGGGCAGCTCCAGTTGTGTCCATCCCCGAATTCTGGTTAATGGGCGCCATGAGCTTTCAGCGGGGATGTTTCCTTATATGAATCGTCCAACGCAGATTTCCCTCGCGGCCAAACCTTGCCTCATTCGGACATTCGGCGATTCTCGATTCAGCCCAAAATCAATTGCAAATAAACAAAATGCGAGTTTCAAGATCTCGACTTACCGAGCCACTCTTCGACATAAAATCTACCGCCACCATGCTTACTCAAGTAGCCCTAGTGATTTTTTTTAACTCGTGAATCAAAATCATTTTGAAAGGAACAATAGTCAGATCGCACTGGAGAAATCTGTATCCAGTTCGTGCTCAAGTTCTGACTCTTTCCCGTTTAGGAGAAGATTGCCGAACGCACGGTCAGGGCAAAGCCGCTCATGTGGAGTTTCCCCAAGAAAAGTAGCTACAGTCTTAATTCTGTAGGCTCTCGGATGCAAATAACTGAGCGTATTAATGTATGCTATCGTGTTGCATTATATATTCTGACTTTGTTGGCCGGTCAGTGAGTGTGGCGTCCCGCAACACTCCACGAGGCAGGAAACCTCCACTTGTTCACCCAATTCGGCACACCACCGTGATGGCACCAAGAGGCTACTCCCGGCTCTCTGCCATCACACTTTATGCGTGTTTGAGCTTTATTCTCCTCGTCGCGAGTCTCGTTTCAGCGGCACATTCACGGACTAAGCGAGAAATGGAAGACCTGGCGTTTCGCGAAGTAGCCGGAGGTGAGTTTATGTGCTCCACTCTCAAGCTATTGTATCGTGACCATGAACGATTCTACAGGCCCAGCCATCTCGATCCCTGTTGTGGAGTCTCAGTTTTCTCGACGGCAATCTGCCAACCTCACATGCCCTTCAGGACAAAGACAGTGTATCAACGTATGCATCGATAACGGACTCAGTTGTGTAAGTGGAACTCGTAGTGAGAACTTCTATTTCACTCTAACATATTATCATGCAGTGCGAATCACTGAAAGCGTACTGTTTCAAAGGGGGTGACTTCTGTTGCTCTAAAGAAATGTGCTGTGGATTGGGAGAAGTTTGCGTGGGAGGCCCTTTCAACTCCACTTGCGAGCCCATTCCTGTGGAACCAAAGTTCAATTCCAGCTGCAGCGGGAATGCACAATGCCCCATGGGTCTCTTCTGCACGAATGGTAAGAACCATACTCAGCTCTCTCGATGTGGCTTGTAACGTGCTCTGCCTCAGGAAAATGCGGATGTCCCTCTACGAAAGTGCCATGCAACAACAATACAAAATGCTGTCCCGCTCTCACATTCGGACAGGCATGCACTGATGGAACGGAGTGCATGAATTTGCTTCAATGTTCTCAAGGTATGTACTCCCAAAGGTTCGGTACGATCCATATTTTCACACATACATACAGGGTTATGTTCGTGCCCAACATCCGTCTCGTTCGCTTGCGAGGGGAACACAACGTGCTGCACCACCAACACACTATCTTCCGTCGTCATGGGCTCCGCGGTGCCAACTACAACAGCAGGTGCGAACTCCGGATCTCCCGGTCTCTCGTGGGTCCTCTATTATGTACTTGAACTGTGTGCAGCCGAATTAATCTGTTACCTGTTTGCAGAGTGGATTCTAGTGGTGAACAGAAGTCATCAGTCCCACTCGGCGCAATTTTGGGTGGCACCGCCGCTGCTCTCCTTTGCACCATCGCGTTGGCTGCATACTTTTTGGCTCGGAGACGTCGGCAGCAATCTGACAACGCAGATATAAAGGTTTTGCGAAAAGTGAAGAAGGTTGGCACCGATGGAACGATGTAAGCGTGTTATTTGCTTTCATTAGTGCTTCTTATTTTGACCGCATGGACATCATATGTGATAAACCAGTTATGAAGAAGTGGTCACCACCACTTTGAACGGCGATAACAGGCTGAGCTCTGCATCAACCTTGCAAGGAGATGATGGCGTCGCAGTGAGCTCACCAGTCCGCTGCCCGACGATTTATTGACATTAACGAGAATTCTAGCCACACTGGCTCTTCAGCAGGCTTGCAGGGCCCACACGTATGACTCTTCGAAGTGTGCCATATGAGGGACCGTTATGCGCAGTTGTGAAAGGCGTAAGTCCCCCATCTAATACCTCTTCTCGACCTTTTCTGATTACTCTGTCTCGATAAGTACAACCCCGAGTCGGACGACGAACTGGCTCTTGACCCTGGTCATTTGGTCGAACTGAAGCATATTTTCAGGGATGGGTGGGGTGTAGGCGTGAACCTCGACACGGGAATGTACGGTGCGATACCTCTGTGAGTGCCGAGAGCTATTGCGTGACGCCGCCGGTTGCTAACTTCCGTTTCTAGGACTGCACTCGAGTTTGCGGGACATATGCTCCCCACGGCGCCGTCAACGATGCCCGCTAATGCTCAAGGAGTCTCACGTCGGATGGAATCTTCGACGTGGGCGCTAAGCCCTTCAATGACGGCTGGTGCGCAGAACATTGTCTCTCGGCGGGTCAGTGTTCCTGTGACCTCGTCAATGTTGGCAATTATTGCATCTGGCAAGGTAAGACTTGTGTGATCTGGTTGTGCAAGTGTGCGTCGGAATCCTGATGGTGGTTTTGTCGCAGCCAAACGGGGAATGTCCACCACCCCAACATTCGAAGTCGGACACAGTAATTTCTGGTCGTACAGCGACTCATCCTTCTTCAACGTCATCGGCGACCACCTTCATGACAACTCCATTATCAGCTTCGATTGTGTCTGTGTACTCAGCTGGGGTACTTCCGAGACCCGTGCCAGTTGCAACTCGTGACACCGCCGAGTCAAGTGACGGAAATGGCATGGATGTTCGTGGTCCTTTCACCAGTCCACCTGGTAGTGGACCCCAGTTCTGACACCATTAGAGTCGAAGCCTTTGATTGGGTAGCATTCAGCACATACACAGTGACATACTTTTTGACTTTTTATACACGACAAAGATGTAATTTTAGTCGACATTTTTAATTAATTTGGTCTTTCCCAGTTGCGAAATTTGAATGGATGTGATCAAATTCTAATGTTATGTGTCGTTGTGAGATGACCGCAGTATTCGAACATCCACTCATCCCGGCGTATGATTACGAGCTCAAACCCGAAGGCAAACTCTTTGACTACTCCCAGTCATGCCACCGTCAGTTCAGCCACTCTGGACGCAAAAAAACATTGCGTAGTTGGTTCGGCAGGTTCCGGAAAGACTGCACTTGTCAATAGGTACCATTCCCGCGGCGGCTTTCGGTCTATCCGTGATCCAACAGCGTTCAATTGTCGGTCTCCACTTATCGTAACAAATGAATGGAATCGATATGATGAGATTCGTTCGAAATGAATTTTCACCCGATTATCTGCAAACGTTTGGGGCAGACCTTGTCATTAGACCAGCAACGGATTTGTAAGTCATTCTTTCAATGCTCTTTTGTGCTTCCTCGATAGATAAAGTTTGCACCATGATCCGCTTTGTTTGGGGGATTGACAGAAACACTCCAAATCTCAACATATGGTGCTGCGGTGGGCAAGAACGATATCGGCAACTTCTTGAGCAATTCTACACTGAAGTTCAGGTAATGCCGATATACTGGATCCACTTGACGATGTCTGCTTGTTGACTCTCCCTTTTTCAAGGTGATGATCATCGTTTTCGACATGTGTTCAGCGAAGTCTTTCATAGAGACAACTTACTGGTACAATGAATGGAAACGGTGTGTGTCGGTTTTTTCCTGAGCGAAACTGCCCGCCCACTGACTTTGTGGAAAGGTGCTCGCCAAGCGCTACCGTCTTTCTGGTCGGAACTAAAGTCGACCAAGGAGACAGCGTTATAGTTCAGCAAAGCGATGCGATGAAACAGGTGAGCAATGGTGTGGGGTAGATTGACAGCATTACCCACGATTTGCAAACGATGTTTTGGTTCTTAGGCTGAAGTATGGAATGTACGCTTTTTCGCCGTGTCATCTAAAACAGGCACGAATGTGAGTGAGCTGTGGGAAACAGTGCTGAAAGAGAACGGACAAATATGAGCTTTTACTGGACGAATCATAATTGTTGTACTCTGTGAAAATGGTATTACATAAAGAAATACATCAATAATCGAGTTCATCCATCAGTTCGTCGTCGTCACGGCTTCTAGGTGAGTGTGAGATTGTCCCTTCGACAGTTGGATTCTCGCCTCCAGTTTGGAAATTGTTGTCGCCGCCTCCACCTGAAGCTGGCGCCGACCTCTCGACTTGTCCGCATCGGGCTCCAGTTGAAGCGCACTCAAAGTGTCTCGGGCAGCCGCCAGGTACGCGGTGTCAAGGACCAGGTCTTGCTCCGTTGACGAGCCGGGAACAAATCCTGGCAGTGGGGATACTTGGACGTCCGGAATGCATCCAACGCCTTCCCATCCTTTCCCACTCGCCAGACAGATTGTTTTGCCAATGGAGATGGAGGCCTGGAAGTGGTCGTGCCCTGCCCTAACAAAAGTGCAGGGATGACCACCTCCTGATGTCGTCTCGCCTATGACTTTGGCTCGCCCAAATGCTTGCAGCACAACGCAAAGCGCTTCTGCAGCGGAGAATGTTGATGAGCTGGTCAGAACTACATAAGGGGGACACGTCATGATGAGGAATACAAAGCGTCAACCAGCAGTGAACGTACTGTAAACGGGCTTATTCAAGTACTTTGGACCATCCACCGAATCCAACGTTGATTCGATCATCTTCTTGTTGGGCGGCTTCCAAAAGATTTCCGTAACATCGGTCTTCTTCTCGAAAAGGTACGATTCGATAAGAAGAGCCGATTCGCCCGCCCCTCCAATGCACCGGCGCAGATCAATGATGAGAGCGTTCGTGTACTGAACAAGCTCAAAGGCCGCTCGAATCATTCGCTCCGCGGTGAGCTTCCCAAGGATGAGCGAATGGAGATCAAAGTACCCCACATTCCCCTCCAGTCTGCGCACAGAAAAGAATCCACCTCCACACAGCTTCATCATCTCAGCCATCGCATGCATCATCGGTGGCCACTTGCTTTCGTCCCCGTCGACTTGCTCCTCCTCGAATTCCTTTGCGACGTCTGGTTCCTCGGTGAGCGGGGTGGATTGAAACCGAAGGGCCAGGTGCTTGTCGCCATTGACCGATCGAAGATCAGTCGTGAAGACCTCGGCGAGTTGGGCGGGGTTGTCCACGTGTTGGGCGTACACGCCGCGGTGCAAGTTGTCCGTGAGAACGGACGCGATTTTGGGTGCAATGCCGTCGAGGACGTAGTACCGGTTGAGCTTTTCGGAGAGAGCGGTGACGATCGACTCGAGTTCTGCGCCGGAGATTGTCATGGAGGTTGCCGTCTGTTGGAGAACACGTTGGCCATTTCAGAAGCCGCACGGGGGAATCGATTCGCGACGATGGCGCAGATACCTCAAAATGCAGCGCGAATTCCAGTGCAGACTCAGGTTGGCTGGGGAGAGCATGGAGAATCCTCCCATTTATAAAATGCCGATCGGGGAGGTGTCATGCCTCACTGCGAATTTCTGGTTTTAGCGACCAGGTAAACTTCGGGACAATGGTCAGACATGCATTATTTACAACAGCGAGATTACAGTCACAATATTAGTACTAAATATAGTTCACGAGAGACAAAGGTCAGGTCCAGCCCTTCCATTGTCGCCTACAATAGATACAGGAAACCGAAGAGCAGAGGTGCGATTCCCCAATGTGTTGGTACGAGAATGCTTGATTTGGATGCTCGAAGGGGGGAAAGCTCGTTAGTGAGCATCGGGTTAACGGTTGAAGGTGTGGTGGCACCTTGTGGAGAGGTTGGTGTGGTGACCGAGGGTTTCAGAGTGGTGGGGGATGAAGGTGCGGATGCCTGTGCAGGTGGGGCGGATAAATAGGCAGATGTTTGTGCAGGCGTGGAACTCTCCGAAATAGAAGAGGCGGCAGGTGGAGGTGCAGGTGCAGGTGCAGGTTGGGCACCTGCAAGCATTTGAAGCTCGGTGAACGCCCGTCCTGGCATGTCGCTTTGAAACGTGTCCACACATCCAGCGCCATCGCCGAATGCGGAACTTTCACATCGCCCAACAATAAACAGGGTGGTCCCTGTCACGCCACCAAACTCGAGGTTCGTGGGATACTTCATGGAGACTTTGATCTTGGCCACCAGAGTGCCAGTCGCGTCAAACTTGGCCACTTCTCCGCCCCCGTTTCGCGCCACGAACAAGTTGCCCATAATGTCCGTCCTCATGCCATCTACATCCACCCCGCCCGATCCGTCTAGGGCCGTGAAGTCGACGAACAACCTTTGATTCGAAATGGCGCCACTCGCTGCATCCAGGTCGAACCTCCATATCATGTTGGACACAACCTGGGAGTTCTGGTTGAACGCTTCGGAAATGTACAAGGCCGTGTTGTCCGGCGACACCTCGATTCCGTTCGTCCGCCCCATCTCCATCAGCAACTTTGCTCTCCCCTTTTTAGCGTCGCATATCCACAACTGCCCGTCAGTCGGCGATGTATTGGCCGTGTAGCGCATCCCAGAGACAAAAAGAAACCTCCCGTCTGTTGTGATGGCAATGTCATTCGGGACACCATCAATCATCCCAGGCTCCTGGCAAATGCTCCGGGCATCCGCCAGGCCCTGGGAACTTCCCGCGAGAACTCGACGCCCAACAGGGTCAGCTACGTAAACGGTCCCTGTACTACTGAACCGGATTCCGTTGAACGCCGATGTTGTTGCTGCAGTTCGCAGCGAAAAGAAGGGGGATTGCGGGGAGACGGAGCCAATCGATGCTCGGTCGTTGTTTCCGCCGTAGTTAACGGCGTAGACGGTCCCTGCCGAATCAACAGCCGCGCCTTCGATGTAAGTCCCAAAAAGAGAGTTCCCACTAGTGAGGAACGGCGATGCTGCGAACTGCTGCTGCGACCGAACGAGCGAGGCCAGTAGCAGCAAAAGAGCAAGCACCGTGGCCGTCATCAGCGCACGATGGACGATGGGGAGCAGGGCAGCAGAAGAGCAAAGGGGGTGGCTTGCTTGAGTGCCTAGTGGCCACAGCGGACGAAAGGGAAGGGCGTTTACAACACTTTTACGGTAAACACAGCCCCCGTGCCGAGAGACTTCAATGCGAGGCTTATACTCTCAACAAATAAAATGGGATCCGAATCATCAAAGATGCAACGAGGGTCTGCCTCAAAAAGCGCGCGCAGCGACGACACAATGGTCAACTCCGGCCAAAAGAGAGGATTCGCCGTCGTCGAGCTGTACACGTCACAAGGATGCTCATCGTGTCCGCCTGCGGAGAAGGTGCTGAGCGTGAGTTCCCACATGCCCCACTTCTTGCCCACCATTTGTTGAGGAATCGTGCCTGCCTGCATCCGACTCCAATAGAATCTGATCCATCATAGCCCTATCAATCCAGAAGAAGGAGACGTTTTCTATCTTTCGTATCACGTCGACTACTGTGAGTATCTTATTATCTCCAACTGGAGTCTTTTGGCGGATTCAGGCGCGGATCGAAAGCGAACAACCACACCTAAATCTCCCGCCTCCAACATTAGGGAACTACCTCGGCTGGCCCGACCCGCACTCTCACGCCACCTACTCCTCGCGCCAACGCCACCGCTCCGATTTTTACCGCAAGCGGGCCGTATACACGCCCATGGTGTGTGTGAACGGCGACCGCGAAGATGTCGTCGGCTCTCGTGGGCAGGACGTGGTCACCTTGATCAAAAAGGAAGTTCGCAAGAAGTCCTCGGAAAGCTCGTACGACGAGGTCGCTCTGTCGGCGACCGTACGATTGCAAGGCGTAACTGACCGTATCAACAACAATGGTGTTGTGGAAATAGCCATCGGAGTCCCACCATCCTTCTCCCGAGACCAGCTTTCAGAGAACCTGGTTGTCAGTGTGGCTCTCACCTGCAACAACATCACAACGCACATTCAGCGGGGCGAGAACAGGGGCCTCGCAATCACAGAGGACGCCATTGTCGTGTCTTTTGCTTCTTGTCAAATGAACAACGTGGTTTGGAAAGAGGAAGGCGAGGGATATGTTGGGAAAGTCGGACTCGAAATTTCCATCCCGGGAGCACACCTGTACGACGCCAGTTTGGAACGTTTCAAAGGCGTGGTGTTCGTGCAGGAGGGTGGGGGCAATGGAAGGATTGTTGCCGCTGCCGAAGCGCAAATTATTATGTAAATATCTTTTATATTTGTATGTGAATGGATCGTTTTTCCCACCCCGGTCCGGCTCCTGTACTGAAGTTTGAGTGCCTACATTCGTCACTTATCTTTGTTGTCTGTCCACACATCCCCCCTGCAACATATCACATTTCCTTTTCACGCCAGCGCTCTTTGCTCACTTTTGGTGAACGAAAAGCGTCTCCACGACCGCCCGCATCCCCAGCATCCCCCTCCAATTTACATAATACCCCACACATCCTGTGTGCTTAAGGGGGGCGACCATGTATCTCTCGTCACTAATTTTTAATAGAAACTTGAACTCCAAAGAAACAATCCTATTCTCGATTTTTAATCCCTCATTCATCTCGCAAGACCCTTCCCTCTACTCGTCGTCCTCCTCGTCGCTCTCGTCCTCCTCCGCTTGCTGGAGCCAGTCCAAGAAGGGCTGCGCCTTGGCACGAATCTCCTTGTTCGTGTTCTTGTCGACGAACCTGCAACGAGAAACACTTGTCACGACCTTTACACTCGATGCAATGTTGAGACTTTGCAAACTCACTTCTTGCTAGACTTCTTTCCCCACGACAAAAATACTTCCTCATCGACAAGGTCCTCGTCGTAGAGCCACTTGAAGACGATTGGCACCTTGGGCATAAGCTCGGGGACTTCCTTGAAAAGACGCTCAAAACCACCGAGCACACTCTTTTGACCCTTCTCGGATCGAATGAGCTTCTTCAGCAGAGCCTTCTTGGCAGAAATACGCTTTACGATATCCTCGGGTGTGGCCGTGTGAAGAAGGGCGGCGGGGAGCACCGTGAGCGACTTGTAGTCCTTGAGGTAGAGCTCCTTAGCATGCTCCACAATGGCGTCGTCCGTGGCGTCGGGGTTACCGCGAACGTAGGCGGACAGTTCGGCAAGGGGGGAGTCTGTCGTGCGACGATGAATGTTGGTGCTAAGAAAACCATGAAATCGAAACGACGAAACTCACCATCTTCATCATCGTCATCTGCCCCTCCAATCGCCAACTTTGCCACTGCTTCTCCCAGTTCTGCTTGCCTCTTCGCGATCGCTTCAGGCGTCGCGTCCTCCGCCCAATCGTCGTCCTCGTCACCATGCCCGCTCCCGTTCGCTTCGGGGAGTTCGCTGGCTTCCGCGTGGATGCGACGAGTGAGTTCGTCATCGTCACCGGCTTCAGCCTCTTCATCCTCAGGGCCAGAGTCTGGCTTCGGGGAGTCGGGTGGGGTGGGACCGCCTTTGGCAATTTTGTCCCTTGATACGAGGATAAATTATTTTATAAACAATGGAACCATAGTCAGTGCCCATTCTTCAAACAACAAGAATATTGTCGACTCACTTTTTCCCCTTCTTCGCATCAGCAGGAGGATTCTTGACGATGTAACTGGTGCACTTGTGCGTCTTGTCGGCGAATGAGTCTCTCCCACATGCCTTGCACCTCAAGATGATCTCATCTCTCTTGATGATAAAATCCGTCTCCGGGTTGCCGCACTTGCCACAGAGCACGTACTTCTCAATGAACTTGTCCATCACATCCTGCAGGCGCCCGGCGTCGTGCGCGCCGTTGACGATATACTTGTTGTTCTTGAGGTCAATGGTAGACTGGGCACCGAGCTCGAAGCCGAAGAACTTGGTGGGATCTTTAAATTTGAAAATATGAATTTGGTGTCGTGCAAGTTGTTGAAGCGAAGTATATGGGTACTCACAGACAGGGTCTCTCGCCAACGCTTTCGCAATATCGGTCATGTTCGGAATAACGGTTTTTATGCCGTTACCTCGACCTTCGATCTTGGCAACGACCTGTGGGAGAGTAAAGGATATTTAGCACGGATACTTGTCCGGATAATGCTCAACACCTACCCTTGGCATTTTGTACCGATAGAATGGATCGTCCCGGTTAGCAATGTTGATGAGCGACATCTTGCAAGGAGATACGTGGAAATCGAAAAGGGAAAATGAGGTGACTGAAGGACTGGAAGTTGAGCTAGCTGATTTTGGTGCGTTTAGAGTTTGATCGTGACTATGGAGAGTAGTTCCGAGAGGGCAGTTCGGACCGGTAGTGCTAGAAGGAGCTCGTTGATTTTTGTTTGGTGTTTTCGGGCACTGAGACCATTCAGGCTGGCGCCGGAAGATCACGTTCTATGGAAGAATTCGACGGGAGTTTGGAGCCTACGCGCGCGCGGGCTCTGGTATAGGAATGCCGGGTGAATAAAAGAGACCTTCGATGCCGATGATGGAAAACTAGCATAAGGTGTCGGGTGGGTAGGCTCTGGCGCAGAGTGGTGGAACGATGCGTGAAGCTGGTTCTAAAATCCGATCCTCCACGGGGTTAACGTGAAACCTTGGGAAAGGTGGAACTCTGGAGCAAGAGATTCGAAGTCGAGGCTGGAGTTGAAACCTCTGTGTTCGAGGGGAACATACACAAAGCAACGGTACCGCAAAGGAAATAGCCCGATGAAGAATGGGGTCAGTAAGGTGCTTGCGTAAAGTGGAAGGTTCTTTTTCCGCCCTACTTCTTTTCTGCGTTCCTTCAAGTATTGCGCTCCCATCGAGACACACCCTTCCCTTCGCCCCAAAGCCGCTCTATTTGTTCGTAGTTCATCAGGCAAACAGCCATCGCAGTCAATAAGAACGGTGGGCTCACAGGCCGAATCACTCGCCCGTTTGCAAACTCCCCTCAACTGAGTCAGTCCTACTCCTAATCCTGTCGCAAACTTACCTTTGCCTCGTCCGAACGTGTAATTGACCCTTCGCCGGATGGAAGAGCGATTCAACCAAGGTGATTGGTTGGAAAAGATTCGTGTACTTTGAACAAATTAATACTATAAATAAAATTCCTAATGAGTTTTACTGGACATTTGGATAAATGTTTTGGACAAGCTTTCCACCAGTCCCGCCAACATCTTGGCGTTCTTCCATCGTTTCCCCATCACTTCCAGTGCCCGTGTTGTGACCTGCACTCTCCAACTCGTTTGCTGAATTAAACCAAGTGGCAACGTAGAAGGGAAAGATGAAATTCCCAGCACTTTCAGTCGCACGAGCTGTACCACAGCACTTTGAAAGATGCAAAAGCCCCCGAACGGAGCAAAAAAGTCCAGGTTCTCATCGTGCACCATTGCAAGCTCCACAATCTTGGACATTTCGTCGGCATGAACGCAGGCGGCCACGAAACTCTCACTCTGGATCCAATATTCATTACGTGCCATCGTCACAATGTCAGGTGGTCGGTGGAGAGCAATACAAGCAGCGCGGAATAGTATCTGCAAGTAGAGGAAAAAGAATGATCGGCTTTCAAGCGTCTGCACACGAGAAGGAGATATTCTCGCGACAGCAGACGTGTTCCCAATCAAAGCTCCAGTGAATCCCTCAGTAAAGCGAAGACTCCAAGCAGGAAGGCTTTGCTGCCAGTCACTGAAAGTCTGATCAAGGTGGCGAAGTCGCGCGACCGCTGCTTGTTCTTCCACCGTTGTCGGCTGGCGAAAGACATCAATGGCTTTGGCAAGGCAGTATGAATGGAACTCCCCCACCTTAAAATTGAAAATATAAAACTGAGGAAGATCAAGTTCCGTAAAAGATCACCTACCATGCCAAAAATGTTCTCCAGAATGATGAGCCACCCAAACGGGTCGCTCTTTTCTGGGAACGAGACCTTTCCTGGTCGGGACCGGTCGAGCGTTAGACGGATGTCGTGACTAAGTCTCGACCAGCCCAGAGAGGGAGTGACATCGGCATTGAGTCCAGGGCCGTCAAAATCATCCACTTTCAATCTCGCTGCCATTGGCTCAGGCATATGGTGCAGCACGTCTTCCCAACTCATACGAATCTCGTCTGTCACTGCACACTCGGGCCAACCTTGAAGATCTGGCAGCCGTGTCTCCGCAAGCATCAACACATCTGCAACACTTGCTCCCAATACCACACTGCTTTGCCCCTGCCCAGGGATGTGTTGCGCAACAGCTTCCCACAAGATCTGGAGGCAAGGTAACCGAGTGCGAATTTCGCTCTCCTGAATCATTGATCCACGTGATGAGATAAGCGCGCCCTGTTTGTCAAGAATATAGACTGACCACCATACTCTACGACGGGTCTCTTTATCAATCCAACTCCACAGCTTCGAACTTTGGATTGTCGCGGCGCGGGTGGAATAAGCCGAGAGAATTATGGGTGCAGAGTTCAAGTAGGTGCCATTCGCCAGGTCGTCAGGGTCCACGTTAAGGTCCAGTTCGTACGCCATTCGCACTGCCATTCCTGTATACATCCATGCCCTTTCTCCTCGTGAAGTAGCAGTGGCCGTGTACAAAATGATAAGCAATAGACATTGCATCAAGACGAGCGATGGTCCTTCTTCAAGTCGTGCGTTGAATTCTGCCCGGGCCATTTCGAAAACGTCTTCGGGATTGATTCCAGAACCAGTGGCATAGGTCGCTGAAGGTGCAAACATGCTAAATTTTCGTGAAATTCTCTCTTTATGTCTTCTTTCGGCTATGGGGAACTTACCACAGTAGTAACACCCTTTCAAGGTGACGAGCGATGTAATCTCTCACAACTGTTTGCGCGTGCAGGATGGGAATTTGTGAAGCGACGTACTTCAAATAATTAAAAAGGAGTAGATGTTCAAGACGTTCTGGTAGTCCCGTTATCCCCTTGCGCTCTGATGGGTCTTCTTCCAGACTTGGGCTGGGATTTGAGGGAGATGTCCTTTGGTCTGTCTCCGTCCAGCCCGATGACGAAGCGTCAGGTGTAATACGTTGCGACGCTTCAGGGTCATCTGCTTCCTGTTCCCCTTCTTGGTGGAAGTCGAAGTCCCTCACCGCTTCCTCGGGTGCAACTGGGACCAATCCGAACAGCGCTCGCCCACCATCTTGAAGCCGCGATAAGCCAACAGGTGACCATGCAATAGTATCGGGGAAAAAAAAGGAATTGTGAAGTTCCTTTTCCAAGAGGGGAAAGTTGGGTCCTGGCGATGCAAACGTGCCAAGCAACTCAGGAATGTAGATATTCATCCCGGGGTCAATTGCAATGTCAGGACCATGTTCAGGTAGGGTGGTGTCGGGTGCGGAAGTCTCCAAAAAGGCGAGAATCCGGTCAAGATCGCTTCCACTCAAGGTGCTCCCATCACGTGGAAGGGTAAGAGAAGCGCTTTCAGCAAGGCTCGAATTGGCATTTAGAGACGCCACAACGAGTTCTTCCAGTCGCTTCAGCTTTCGGAAGAAGGGCGATGGCTGGCCTTTCTTGGGCCCACGCTGAACGAGATAGGAGTTTGTGGATATGGGTGATTCCGGTATCAAGCCAATGTCCCTCTCACTTTCAGAGACGATTTTTCCCAAGTGCACTCTACTCCATTCTGTCTACAGTTGATGCAAGGCTGCCCCCCTTCGCATCGGACCTTTCTTCGAGAGCAAGTGTCGCAGGCTTTAGAACCTCTTTTACGTTTGCCACTCTTGAATCCATCAAGGGAGCAGGTGATTCGTCCCATCGTGATGGCCACAACTCGAACGATTGCAACTTACCCGCTCAGCTCCCCCTCCTGTGTAAGTGTTTTCCATTTCATGCGAGATCGGGCTTTTCTGGCCGCAGCAGGTCACCCACCAAAGCGAATATTGGACGCACCGCCATGCTCGATGGATGTCTTCGAACTATGTGTCTACCAATGTAAAGATGTAGAACTGATTTAAAATCCTCCATCTTTGTCGGCTTACCCCACTCTCGGGTTCGCTTTGCCTCATCCAGTCTATTCAACAGCCTCTGGCATTTCACAGTAATACCTAGTTACACCGTGGAAAGGTGTGGGAGATACAAGGTAAAAAAAAATTCTCGGCACAGTCACGTTGGTCGGGTACGAAGCCAAGGAACAAATTTTTGGACATCTATTCTCTCACACAATCCGTGACTGGGGGAATGGCGACTAACGGGCCTGATGCCACAGGCAACAAGGTGGGCGGTCCATTTCTGATTCGGGAAGCGGCTGTGTGTGAAGTGCTCGAAGTCAACTTCGTCCGTGCCTCGTTTTTCTGGTTGTTTGACCTGATGTCTCACGCCTTTTCTGCACGCGTTCTCGTTAATCTTGTACCACAATCGCCCCAATCGGTCCTTTTGATTGCGCCAGGCTGTCGTAGTGCTCGGTGCTCAGTGGGGTGATGAAGGGAAGGGAAAGCTCGTAGACATCCTCACGCAGCAGGCGGATTTAGTCGCAAGATGTCAGGTGCGTCTCGGAAAGTATTCCTATTGTATTCCTTTGGCACATTCCATTGCGGAATCGTGGTTCCTGGAGGTTGGAGTGTATGACGAACACCGGCTGTCAAAACACCTCCGTTCAGAATGGAATTCACGAATGAGGAAACCTGCTCCCTTTCCATCATGTGGCACTTTCAAATTATACATGACAGCGCGTTACTGAGTGTTGTTGCCGAGTTACTCACGAGTTCCATCGTTGTCTCTCCTTGCAGGGGGGTAACAATGCCGGTCACACGATTGTTGTCGATGGTGTCAAGTTTGACTTCCATATGCTTCCTTCCGGGCTTTTGGGTGCTCCCAGCACCGTTTCGCTCGTGGGGTCTGGAGTGGTGCTCCACCTTCCCAGCTTCTTTGAGGAAGTCAAGAAGACGGAAAGCAAAGGTGAGCTTTCCTGCGAGCGAAAAAGTCGTGTTGCGGTTCAAACCCATCAAGGACAGGTGTCTCTTGTGCGAACCGTCTGTTTGTTTCGGACCGTTGCCACCTTGTGTTCGATCTCCACCAAATTGTCGATGGATTGAAGGAAGGAGAACTTGCCTCTCACAAACAGGAAATTGGTACCACGAAGAAAGGAATTGGTCCGGCGTATTCTAGCAAAGCCAGTCGTGGTGGAGTGAGAGTGCACCACTTGATTGCCCCCGACTTCGCCGAGGTATGTTTTCTGTTCTCTCTTTCTTTGATAATGACCTTCGAGTTCAAACAACACCAAACAACTTTTGCGAACCAGTTCGAATCACGGTTCCGTCAGATGGCCGCGAACAAGAAGCGTCGCTACGGAGACTTCCCATACGATGTTGATGCCGAAGTCGAGAGATACCGCCAGTACAGGGATCTTATCCGTCCTTACGTTGTGGATTCGGTCACTTATGTCCACAAAGCGCTGCAAGAAGGAAAGAGGGTCCTCGTAGAAGGAGCCAATGCCGTGATGCTGGACATTGATTTCGGTTGGTATATTACCTTTTGTTCGAGTGACTCACCCAACTGAAGCGTAATGCGTGCCTACAAGGAACGTTCCCATACGTGACTTCTTCAAACACCACAATAGGTGGTGTGTGTACTGGTCTGGGACTTCCCCCAAAATCCATCGGCAAGGTCATCGGGGTCGTCAAGGCGTACACCACACGTGTCGGAGCCGGTCCGTTCCCTACAGAGCAGTTAAATGCACGTTGGTGTCCTGTTCTTCCTGTAGTTGGACCTGACGAGCCGTTCGTATCTATAGGAGGTCGGCGAACATCTCCAAACTGTTGGTGCTGAGTTTGGGGTCACCACTGGTCGGAAACGGAGATGTGGCTGGCTCGATGCTGCCGTGCTCAGGTGGAGCCATATGATAAATGGTTACGACTCGTAAGTCGTTTTTCGCCTCTTGGGGTGCTGCGAAAAGTAACAGTCCGTTTACAGAATCAACCTCACCAAACTCGATATTCTCGATGGCCTTCCCACCTTACGGATTGGAATTGCCTACAAGCATCGTGCTACCGGTCAAGTATATGAGACGTTCCCAGCTGATCTCCACCTCCTTGAAGAATGCGATGTGATTTATGAGGAGTTGCCGGGATGGAAGGAAAGTATTGGTGGATGCAAATCATGGGATGCACTGCCCGAGAACGCTCGGAAATACGTCGAAAGGATTGAGCAATTGGTCGGGGTCAACGGTGAGTGAACATCCAGCATTGATGTGTGTCGATCTCTCACCGATTTGGGACTCTCAGTTGAATACATTGGTGTTGGTGTCTCGAGAGACAGCATGATAACGAAAAGTGTCTAAATAGATGTTTTTATGACTGTGCATTGAACTTCCGCGGCTTTTGCCTGATCATCAAATCAAACTGTGGCCACCGGCATCACAATAAGTGACTTCAATGTCAAGCGCTGTCCCAGCCCCTGGGACCCCTGGGAAGCGCAGCCGGTCCCCGTCCGCCGTCATTCAAGCTTCGTTACCTCCTCTGCCGCAGACGATTGCAGCAGGCTCGCCGAACCCCTCGCGGCTGCCTGATCCCAGTCCAACATCTTCATCCCCGCATACTTCCCACAGGTCACAACAGAATGCTACTGGGAGTAATAACAATCAGCAGGAACAGAGCACGAGCCCCTCTCTAACAAAGAAGTCGCAATCTCTTTCTCGGCGACGAAGGGTGGATGCAACCGACCCGAATGGACCTGCAAACCATCAAGACTACCTGGGACCGGAGCTAGCTACCAACCCGGCTCTTGCGGTCGGCTCCGGTGGATCTCTCGCCAGTAGCACGTTTGGCACCGCGTCTGTGCTCCTCACTGTTCTGAAGTCTCATTCAATTTTCAAAAATCTTTCGGAAGCATTCCTTCGGTCGCTAATCTCTGAAATGCACATTCGAGTACACGAGCCCAGCACAGTTGTCATCCGAAAAGGAGAGGTCGGCCGAGCGATGTTCTTCATCGTAAGGGGTGAAATTGAAGCTGTTTCCGAAGACGGGGAAACAATCCTCAACGTTGTGGGGGAAGGAAACTTCATTGGTGAAATTGGAGTACTGTTCTCAGTGCCTCGAACGGTCAGCTGCCGGTCTCGTGGACGTTGCATTTTGATGTCTTTGACCAAGGACAAACTTGCAAAAGTCCTCGAGAGTTACCCAGAAGCATCGGAAAGTCTGCGGCTGATTGCGGCTGAGCGGTTCCAAAATTACATTAAGCAGCAGGAACGAAAAATCTCAATTGCTTTTGGCGATGAGCTGAAACTTGGGATGACGAAAGAAGACCTTCAAAAGGTGCATTCTTCAGCTTTCATCGAAGTTACTGTAACAAATCGTGTGACCTCTATTCTAATATTTTTCAACGAAGGTGCCCCTCTTCCGAGACGCAGAAGTTGGTTTTCTCCATATGCTCGCTCTGACACTCGAACCCGTGCAATACGACCAAGGCGCGATCATCTTTCAACGAGGTGACATAGGCAATGACATGTTTTTCGTCATCCACGGGACTTGCGAAGTTTTTGGTGCACACCCTGATGGGTCCGGAGCTGAGCAAGTCTATGGTACCTTCACAGCCGGTTCCTTCTTCGGAGAACTGGCTCTCCTTTTCAACCGCCCTCGTACAGCCTCGGTCCGCGTTACAAGCAGAAGCTGCGTAGTGTTCCGCCTCACGCGGGACAGCCTTGATGGTGTGATGTCCCAGTATCCTGAAATTCAGGCGAAAGTGAAGCAAGAGGCTCAAATTCGCCTTGCATATAACCAAGCGAGGGAAGAGAAGCTTGGCGCTCGACTCAAGCCCCAGCAAGATGCGTCATCAACCGCAGTAGCATCTTCAAAAGATGAAGAAACTCGCGTTGCTGTCACAGCAGCAGCAGTCGCTCGAATGCAAGAGAGCACTGCTGTCGCCACGGAAGTCGATGTGGTTCGCGAGAAGTTAAAGTCTGTTGATCTCTTCCGAAATTCCGGAGTTGATGTCGGGGTACTCCATGAGATTGCGCTCAGAATGAAAATCGTGGTGGTTAAGCCAGGTGAACCTGTAGTCAGAAAGGGCGACAGAGGAAAGAGTATGTTTTTTGTTGTGGAAGGTCTGGCTGAGGTTGTTAGTGAAGGTGAGTGGTCTGTGACTAGTGAATTTGGCTGCACTCACACAATCTTACGTGTTTGATTCAATGACAGATGGATTCAAAACATATGCGCAAATGCGTGGCGGAAGCTTTTTTGGTGAAGTTGCCCTGTTCTATGATGTTGCGCGGACAGCAACTGTGCTTGTGCGAGAGGAATGTACCTTGTTGGAGCTACATAAAGAGGGTAAGTCTTGCGCGCCCGTGGCAATGTCGGGGTCTCACTTTAAACATTCCTAACAGAGCTTATGCACGTTCTTTCGAAATATCCTCTTGTGGAAGAGGCCGTTCGACAAGTCACTGATGAAAACTACCAACTATATCTCGTAAGAGAGCGTGATATTGTTGCTCGAAAGCAAAGGGAGTTCGAAGCAAGCAACCAAAGAAAAGAAGACACTACGACCTTGTTGTCGCAGCAGACTGAAAGAGAACGAGAAAAGAATGCTCGAACAAGAACTGCGGAGCCCGAAGCGTACGGACTGGAAGCGAGTGCGGCAAACTTGAAAAACGTTTGTGTCACTTTTATTCTCACCCTTTCCCCAAGTATCACCCATCTTCCACTCAGATAACACTGTTTTCTCGGTGCTCGGAATCTTTTCTCCGCCAACTTGCCCTTGGCACCGAAATATGCATGTTTGATCCAGGCGATATCGTCATTTCAAAAGGTGACCCAGCGGACGACATGCACTTCATCGTTCGTGGCTGCGTAGAAGTTGTCACGGGATCGACTGAGCAAGGATGGGCGGTGCATGACAAGATGGAGCGAGGAGCTTACTTTGGAGAAGTAGGAATCATTAAGAAGATCACAAGAACGGCGACGCTTCGCGCAGGCGAGGACGGGTGCGACACATTGCGACTATCTCGCACCAACTTCCAAAATGTGATAAAACAGTACAAGGAACTTTATGTGACCATCTCTCTCGAAGCTGAAGCAAGATACAGAGCAAGTCAAAAGAGGAATGTGAAAGCTGACAAGGATAAAAAGAAAAAGCGGGACAAGCAAGTGGAGAAGCAAAGTGTATCAAAGCGTGATAAGGACAAGAAGAGCTCGGAGAAAAATGGTCGTTCGTGTGAGAAAATTGCTTCCTTTGTTTATCAAAAAATTTCCAAGCTGAATCCACATGACTGGCTTAGCACCCACATCTCGCTTTTCGTTCCAGCTTCCCAAATTCCTCGCTTGGCGCTCTTCCACTTCAAGTGAAGACGATTCATCCAGCGAGGAGCGTATAACAGATAACCAGGATGAGGCTTTGGATCAGGCGGAGGCGCGCCGCGCCGATGGGGGAGCCAGTTTGGACTCAATTGATTTACCGGCTGACGTGAGAAATGCATTGTCTTTCGACTTGAACTTCCTGTAATCTGCTGTTGTTACACGTTGACTGTGACAGCAACCCCAACCACAAACTCTTATCTATAAGAAGCCTAAGCCTCGAACCACTATATTGCGTTCCCGACGTTCTACTATGAATCGACCAATATCACCCCATAAGAAACATCCCACTGGTCCTGATTTAATCACCCCTCTGCCAGCTGATGTCATCTCTCGACTTATTCAGCACCTCGACGTTGTATCGAGAGTTCGCTTGTCCTTAACGTCGCGTAAATGGGCGGCCACTTTCTCCGTTGAACACTTGTGGACCAAGATTGACGCGGGAGACCGTATTCTCAAGCATCGCCTTAATGGTGATACGCTAGCAGCTTTGGCACAGCGAGGGGGTCCAGGATTACGTAGAGTCCGATTACACTCATGCTACCTCTTGAGGGACGGTGATCTTAACTCTTTGGTCGACCTCGCACCCAACATTACAAAGCTGAGCCTTTCCAATTCGTGGAATCTGACAGATGGAGCAATAACGGTTGTCTCCCGGCGGTGTGCCAGTTTGCGCGAGCTAGACCTTAGCTATTTGGGGCATCTTACAGGGGAATGCTTCAAGGAACATTCCATGCAGTCACTGCGACGATTAGATCTGAGCCATTGCAAAAACCTTCAAGACGATGGCGTTGCACAGTCGCTCCTACCTGGGACGAGAGACCTTGCAGAGATTCACCTGCGACGGTGCATACGTTTGACGGAACAGACTCTCTACGCTATGGCAAAGTACTGCCATGAGCTGAGGGTTCTAGATTTGGGAGATTGCGCTTTTGTTACAGGTTGGTGCACCAGTTTTGTTGTTACGCCGTAATAGGTGGCATTCAGATTCAAGTCACTTAAATGCTTTCGGATTATTCTTCCGGTGTCCAGATCGCTCTTTGCAGTGGGTTGCAGGATCTTGTCATCAACTTGCTGCTCTTTCAGTTCGATTTTGCGGAGGGATCACAAATGCTGGAATTGCGAATCTCGCCTGTGTGAACCCCGGACAATGGGAGGGCCTCGACCTGTCTTTCTGCACACAGGTGGACAGACTGGAATCTATTGGAGCTGAGGCTTTGTCCGGCCTTCGATCTGTATTTCTTCGCGGGTGTCCTCAGTTGACTCCACAGACCGCTGTGTGGCTGGCTAGGACGGCTCCAAGACTGGAAAGAATGGACCTTACACGTTGTTCCAAAATTGGGCCCGAAATAAAGGACATGGTAGCTGCAGCTAGAGCTGAAGCTGCAGCCACGGCCAGGGCAGAGGCAGATATCGGTGGTAGTGGTGGGGCACCATCTCCCATTGGATATAACCCTTGGCTTTTCGGACCATGCGACGTCGCCGTCGATCTACCCCCCGAATCTCGTGGAGTTCTCAGTGCAGAGCAACGTGGGGTTCCACGAGCAACCGAGGTGCCTGTGGAAGAAATGCACACAGTGCCTGTGAGGGGCAGAGCTGGTTCATCAGACGCCGCGGCCCAAGTTGACAAAAAGAGGAGGAAGTCGAGACGAAGGTCTGGGGGTGGTATGGACTAATAAAATTACAGTAAGAGTCAATATATAAGAGTTTCATTCCTTTAGGTTACATCAATGAACGAACCCGCCGTGGCCACAGAAACCTTTGGGCTCGTTGAGCTCTGTCGTTAACCATGAGGCTGGCGTTTTTTGGGACTCTATCATCGATGCTTTCGGCTCTTGTTCTGATCAACGCATGGCTGGAGCGGGGTGCTTTCTTTCCTGCAGCTATTCATGTGTCGCGGTCGGGGGCTTCTGTGTTGGTGAGCATCGTGGCATTGGGCATTCAAAACGTTGGAAAGAGACGAATACGAGCTCATAAACTCTGGGCTCGGAAAGTTATGTCTTCGTATGGCGACGATGCTTGTTAATGACGGATGACTTGGCATTGGTTAACATATGTCGGTCACCCACACTGAAGGTACTCCTAAACTGGCTTTTGTTCGTTGCGATTGTTCTTGGACGAGGACTTTTGCGATTGTTTTTCGGGCAACTTCGTGTCCTTGAAGTGGAGGTGAGTTCCAAAGCTCCCTGGTTGTGGATTAGATGCACGACCGAAGGGCAGTATACCTGGCATGCTTTCACCACTGCAAGATGGGAATGTGCAGAGAAGTTTCATCCTTCCGTGTGGCCATTTGACGGGGTGTTGACATTCCATATCTCCATCAAACATGTTGTTCTGCGCGTGTCCCATTCGAACACACTTACCCACCCGCCCATTTCTTTCTCCAGCATCTTTACGAGCGATCCTGGTACGCTGTTACGGAAACATGTCTCGCGGCCACAATGTTCAGGGATGAGCTTGATTTGCGGTTCGCCGGGTTTTTTGGTCTGCTCATTTTCGTGAAAGTATTCCATTGGGTGACGGAGGATAGAGTTGACTTCGTAAGTTGGAGAGGTATCACGCTATGCGAAGTCGATTGTTGACTCAATGTGCCATCAACTATCACTTGTTAACAAGATGGACCATGCCCCCGAGCCTCCATCGGTTTTCTCCCACCTACGCACCGCTGTACTTGCATTTTTGCTACTGTCGGTTGATCTGGCGATGCTTTCATACTCAATTGATGTTACATTGAGAAAAGGCCCGGGAATGGTGATGGTTTTTGGGTTCGAGGTCTGTGAAACATTCCCATGAGATCTGAATACCATCCAATAATCACTTTTAAAACAGTATTCGATCCTCGGCGTCCACATTATTGCTTCAGTGATCAAGTATATACTCCATTCTGTGGACCTAAATCGAACAGAACCGTGGGAGGACAAGAGCATGTATATCTTCTACCTGGAGCTATTCGTTGGTAGGTTTATTTGAGCGCGCAATGCTTCTGCCGGCCTGTATTCATCGCCTTAACTTAATCCGGAAATGAAGACTTCTCGAAGCTCTTGTCGTATTCTATTCTCCTTTCTCTCACGGTTCCTTCGCGTGGCTTACCGCTCCATACCATCCGAGATTTATATCTCACGCTGCGTTCATTTCTCCGTCGCGCTGGAGATCTTTTGCGGTATCGCCGTGCGACCAGCGGAATGGACTCACGGTACCCCAACGCCACTGCAGAAGAGGTGGAGCGCGGTGGAGGTGTGTGCGTTGTCTGCCGAGAAGAGATGATAGCTGCGGTGGAAACACCCGGAGAGGCCCCCGTGAATTCTGAAGCAATTCCTCGAACATCTGAATCGCAAGCGAGGGCGCGAAGGCCGAAACGACTTCCATGTGGACATGTGTTCCATTTTGGGTGCCTAAAGAGCTGGCTAGAAAGACAACAAAGTTGTCCGACATGGTGATTATGCCGCCTCCTTGTCCTGTCCTGGTGAAAGTTTATGTTGATTACGACACCCACCAAGTCGACGCTCGGTACTGCAGGAAGCCCCCAGCCCTGTCCCTGGTACAGGTGACCAAGTTGCACGTGCTGCACCACAACTTCCTGCACAACAGGCTCAAGGTGGCGTCCAACCTCCCCAAGCACCTGGGCCTGTCCCTCCACCGCAACATCCATTCCCATACAATACTCACCATTTTTTCAATCAACAACGACGACAAGATAATAATGGTTCTCAAACGAACCCCCAACAACCCGCCGGTCAAGCGACAACTTCGACCCCACCACCAGCTTCAGTCGGTCAGGAAGGCCACAACGGTGCACAAATTGGTCAAAATCTATTACAAGACCCATATTATCTGCCTTCAGCTCCATTTCCATTTGCCTGGCCGCAAGCGCTAAGGGTACCAGCACTGCAACAAGATCAAGGGAACGCGGCCATGTATTCGGACCCTGGCAGTGGAAGTTCGTCAAATACAACTCCTGAGCCCACAGTACCCGTTTTGGTGCCTCTTTTTCCTGTGAACTGGCTTTCGCCAGGTTTGGAAAGCATTCATGGGGTTTCCATTGGAAATCTGGCAGCACATTCCGCCGGTACTGCTCCGGTCTTACCTCCTTCGTCAGGTGGCTCGGGAATGCAGGATCCGCTAGAGGCACTTACAGATACAGAGTTGGAGGCGTTGGAGGGTAGGACACGGGAGCGAATAATTGCTCGAATGAAAGAAGCGGAGCGCCTGGAAATTGAACTCTCGCGTTGGATGCTGAGGAGCGCCCAAGTTGTTAGTATGATGGGATTGCCCCAGGGGGTTCGTCCAGAAGGACACCGTTCTTCTAATGCTGATGGAACGTGACCAAAATGAATACATTAAATTTGAATGGAACGGTGTGTTGGAGCCCAACCCCCTGTCCCCCCACCCCCTTCCGGCGGCCCCCGACCTGTTTTGAACTGGCTTATTCGTAAAGATCGATATGGATTGTGAAGACACATCGCGCATCCGTCGACATCTACGTCTTCTTCGTGGAAGATTGGCGGCGCTGAACGTTGCCGTTCAAGCGGCACCTTCAGAGCTCTCAAGCTCGGCGATTCAGGCATCATCCGGAATTCGGGACGAAGGGTACTTGGATCAGGGACTATTGGTGAAAGAAACTCGCTCTGTGAGCCTCGATGGATCGTTGACACATTCGCTTTTGGTGAAGCCCCAAACCAGCAGAAAACGACCTCGCACGGTTGTGTATACATCAAGAAACAAGGAGAAATCTTTGACCCAAGGAAAAGCACTGAATGCTGCTCAATTCGGTCACAGCGGGAGCTCCCGAACTGCTGCAAACAACATGAATCATGCAGTTACATACGAGGCGCTATCGCCAGTAAAGCTGAAGCGGTGGCGTCTTCTTGAGGACTCTTCCCAATTACGGCTTTCGGGGTCAGTTGGAAAATTGGCAATCACGATTCTGGACTCGCTTCAAGAAACAATGGTGAAATTACAACATAATCCTGTCCATGTTGATGACGCGAACGAAATTGGAGCAACACGATCACCTCTGGAAGTTTGCGCTGTCGATGATTGCCACAGTATGTGGATAATGAAATCGCATGTGTCATCCTGTCCGAGTTTCACCTTTCCATCCGTAGCTGGTTTTTCTCAAGTTCCACCACTGCTCCACCTTGCCGCCTTTCAAGTCGGTCGTATTATAGCCAATGCTGAAGTTGCTGTACGATCAAAGGACAGCGGCGTGAAAGTAGCTGGACGTCAAAGTGCTAGCACATCAAGCGGAACGTCAGGCAGAGCAGCCACCACTATAAAGAATGCCAGGCTGCCTTTGCATCAAGATGATAAAACAGCAGCAGAGCCATCTTCACTTGATGACTTTTATGACGATTTGCCAGTCCCAAGCAGGAGGTGCGTCCTCGATCTTTCTTTCCGCCAAGATGTTGCCGGGGAACATAGCATTCTAACTTCTTTCTTTTACGTTGCCTTTGTTCTTAGTACTGTGCTACTATCACACCACCTGCATTTGACCATTTCACTAATTCCTGCCACCGAAGAATTTTTTCCGCTCTTTTCCTCTGTCACACAGCTATTAGCTGCTCAAGGCCTGCATCATTCTGTGCCAACTGTTGTTCTCAGTGTGTTGGACAAAGGTATCACTTCCACACACGAAGCAAAACTATCAGAGGCTCCAACGTTAAGCAATCGCCAAACCCTGTTATCGACGAAAAGTTCAGAAAGTGCACTAGAGATAGTTTCGTGGTGTCACCTCGACGCCGGTCAAGACTTTGTGGACTGGATACGTGCCCGAATTCGTGAGGAGATTTTACAAATGCGGAAAATCTCTGCGGAACCCCAGCTGGGAAAACATATCAACGTCAGTCTCCTACCTTCTCCGACTACCTTGTTGTACGCGATGGCTGGTGCATCGTGGTCAGATCTCCATGTTGTTCAAGTTCTTTCTCAAATGCTCAGTCTCGCACTTGACAAAATTGTGTTTGGAGATCCTGAATGGGTAAAACAATCCATTTCCAGCAGCGACATGACTACCGAGGTTGATTCGGCGGTCTTGGAAAAGTCGACCAAAAGTAATATCATGCCTGGCCTGAAGCGCCGTGTGCTACTGCTGTCATCGGAACTTGAAACGGACTATTCCGGAGACACGGATGGACCGCAGTTAGCGAAGTCATCAGAAGATGCTTTTATTGACTTAGATGGGGATAATGATGCAGGGTGCAACTTGAAGCAGCTGTGGCTCACCTTATCTGACGATGTGAAGCAGCTCGTAGCAGACGTATCTTTGACGCTGGTATCAAAGTCGTTGCTTCTGCAAGACTTAATATTGGATACACTGAAAATGGAGGGGAACGTTCAAGCACCGGTGGGTGAGGCCTCAACGTTAATGTTTCCAGCTAATAGCTAATACTCATTTGGTCTCATGGTTGACTTGAACTCCCCCAAAGGTTCAAGCTCTGAATGATGCGCTTATGGCCTTGAACCATGGAGCGGCATTTTTACACGCAGCTGGTGGATCCCTTTCTTTGCGATTGCCCATAACAGCTCGGGCTCTGCACTTGGAGACGTTTTTAGAGTCTCTCCCGAAGCCTTTGGTTTTGGAGAAATGGTGCTTGACGGAGTATGGTGCTCAGTTTCCTTCACCAGTCATTACTCCCCACTTGGAAAGGGCTGCCAAAAGCCTTCTTGAGGATTCTTATACTCCAGCCGGAATCGTAGAGCTAGCACGAGATGTCTTAATTCCGAAGGGTGCCTATGCACTTACACTCCGTCTACTCGTTGAATATGTTGAGGGCTGTTTGGACCTGACGGAGCTGCGAGACACCGTGGAAAGAATCGAAGCTAGGGCAGAGAATGCAATGAAGAAAGGCCTAAGCCAAACCTCGAACACTGATTATGGGTTCAGTTTGGGAAGCAAGTGGTACGTCTCACTGTTTGGATTTTTTCTTTGTGATTTATTCCAGTTTTGCACAGGAAGCGAGATGCATTCTCGGGACTTTGGGAGCCCACCGATGTTCTCAAATCTGAAGATGAATTGAAGGATGCGTCTACTCTTCTCCGCTTCCACCCTCGTCCATATTTTGGCTCTGTGGAGGGTGCATCCCAAGAACGTGAGTTTGTCTTTGTGACAAACTCTTCACATTTGCAAATCTTGTGCGTCTCGCAAATGCAGTGGACCCAAACGCGCATCACGACATGAGCAGCAATAAGAGAGCTCATTATAATCCTCAAACTAAAAAGGCTGGTGCACGGCAAAGTGCCTCCCAGTTGAAGCTGAAAATGAGACAACGAAACTACAACGTTGAATCCTTTACACGGTAAGTGGTAACGCTAAAGAAACAATGACCACCAAGATTAAATCTTCTTGTTTATCTCTGCCTTTCTCTGCATTCCAGTCCGACATCCTCGAAAGTGGTGGTTACTCACGCAAAAATCTACCCCATGGATGATGATGACATTGACCCACTCACTGCCCCGGAGTCATTTGAGAACAAGGAAAACGTGAGGTCCAAAAAGGTCCCAGACTTCCGCCAATGTCCACTGGCAGCCCGCAAAGTCCTGAAGCGGACACTTGATTTTGTTCTGAGCGATGGGAGCGAAGATGAACTAGTTTTGTAGCACATTAATGTAAGATTTGCACATGTAATTAATGAAATATTGTCTGCTTGGATACACACAAAGACAGCAGAGACTCAGGTGTACGATTGAGGCTGAACTGAAGGGCCGCCTGATCGCGACCAAAGCGGTACAATCCCCCAATTTGACAGTCGCACTCCACTCCGACGTAATCCTGTCTCAACATGGGACACGACCGCACTGACGGGCACTCGCCGATGGGAGCGCAATCGAAACGACACTGCACAGATGGTCGGTCTAATCCTTCGTGCACAGGCAAACATAATTTTATACTGCGGTAGCCCTCCCCGCGATGCAGTCTTTTGGCTTCTCCTCTTTATAGCCTACTGGGCGGGAATGCTCGTGGTTGCAAACATGGCTGTCAAAGCTGGGGATCCCAATCGCTTGCTGTGAGTGTGTATTGTTCGATGCTACCATTCCATTATGTCACACGGTATATCCTAAAGCTTTGGATACGATGCAGAGGGGAACCTCTGCGGTGTGAACAACACCAAAACCAATTCCACGCTACGTGACATGACAAACAAAACCAACATCTATTATTGGGACCCGCTCTCCCTCGCGACGACACTAACTCCATCAGCAAACGTCAACATTTCGTGGTCTGTATGCGTAGAGACCTGTCCTCACGTTGACGGTCAAATCGCATTTCCCTCCGTGGCAAACCATACAGGTTGCAAGTATGGTGTGAACATTACCTCGACACTGGACGTGGCCAATGCCATCGCGGCAGGAAACTGCCCAGCGTTCTTTTACGCAACAAGCCCCGTCATCAATCGCTGCTTTCCCACGGTTGCAGTCTCAAGCAATGCCACGCAAATCTGGAACAACGGGGCGGTGGACTTCAATGCACTCCTCAACTCAGGAAAGGACCTCTTTGCCAAAGGAATTGCTGACATTGTTACCACGTGGCCTGTTCTTGTAGCAGCAGCGGGGGTCAGTCTGGTCATGTGCTTTGTTTGGCTTGTTATCATGCGAGCCTTTGTTGCACTGTTCGTGTACCTCTCGATTCTCGTTGTCCTGGTCGGATTGGATGGTGGCGCAGTCTACCTGTACTTTTTCTGGCAAACGAAACTGGCAGAATTTAATGCTACCCCTGTGGCCTCACAAACGGACCAAATGCGATGGTCCAGGGATCTGAGTTTGGGAGCATTCATCGCTGTCGCTGTGATTGGCGGACTCCTCACGATCATCATTATCGCGCTGCGGAATCGCATTCGGATTGCAGTGCAGATTATCAAGGAAGCATCTCGCGCTATGCAAGCCGTACCATTCATAATCGTGTCACCCCTCGTCACGTTTGCTTTTGCCATCGTCCTCGTCGCCTACACTCTGTGGATTGCGTTGTTCCTGGCAACTGCACAAGGGCCCGCCGTGTTTAACGACTTTGGTGTCTACTTGAGCTCTACGCAACTGATGCAAGGCCTTCCTTACTATCATTTGTTGGGATTTTTCTGGACTTATGCTTTTCTGGTTGGCTGCAACCAAACTGTCATAGCCGGTGCCGTCGCGAGTTGGTACTGGACCCTGGATAAGAAGAAAATACCTGGTTGGCCCGTGATAGAATCTATCAAACGAACAGTTGGATATCATCTCGGCTCCATTGCTCTGGGGTCGTTTCTTATCGGCTTGACGCAACTTCTCCGTTACATCGTGCTGAAAGCGCACGGATGGATAAAAGATTCGCGGGGCGCCAAGTACATCAAGTATCTTCTCGTGTGCCTCCAGTGCTTCCTCGCTTGTTTGGAGCGCTTCTTAAAGTTTCTCTCCAAGAACGCGTACATTGATATGGCGATATACGGAAAACCCTTCTGCACATCCGCCAAGAACGCGTTTCAAACCCTTCTTCGCAATGCGTTCCGCCTCATTGCAGTTGATAGTGTCTCGATGTTCGTTCTTTTCATCGGGAAGCTCTGCATTACTGCCGGTGTCGCTTTTGTCGGCTACGTGTACTTGGATCGACAATCAGCTGTCTACCAAGTCCAACTCCTCCCAGTCCCCGTCGCCATCATAGGAATTGAAGCCTTCATTATTGCAAACACCTTCTTGGGTGTTTACCGTATGGCAATCGACACGATATTCCTGTGTTTCTGCGAAGATTGTGAGAAGAATGACGGATCGCCCGAAAGGCCATTCTACATGAGCGCGACCCTCCAAGGAATAACAAACAACAAAAACCAGAAGCTGCCAGCAGCGCAAACGAGGGTGAGATTGCTGAATGGTCGTCATCGAATTATGCGCTCTCTCACTTCTCTTCGGCAGATCGTCGCATCGAGGAAAGTCGCCGTGGACGAGTACTAGCATCATAGTTTTGGTTACGGACTGTGTATTTGATATAACATTATTTGAATATCAAAGAACTTGAGACTGGAAGCTACCGCTGTATCTAGTTGGCAAAGCAAATTCCAATGCACAGGTAACTCTTGACTCTCGAACCAACTTACTGTCCGTGCCCGTCCATCGTGAGGAATATCATCTGAGTATCGAGGACGGGTGAGCTGGGCAGATCTTCGTGAAAAGGAGTCCATCTACGCACCTGGCAAATTTTGGTGCCAGGATAAAGTGCTAAGGTCAAAGAGCTTGCGTTGAAGATTTCAAGCACTGTTTGATTGTTCACACCCGGATTCTGGAGACGAAAAACGCTTGTCGACACTACATCAAGCACTCGACAGTGTAAAAGACGAACGTACGATAAGGGAGGCAGTGATGTGAACTGACAGACCCAATCTTGCAAAACGGGACCGGCCCTCTTATGCAACGTCATCAGATACTCTTCAAGAAACAAGAAATAACTTGTGATCCACACGAAAAACAAACGTACCTACTAAAGCGCAAAGGGTGTCTGGAAGTTGAACTCTCTCCCTGGTGATTCCCAAGCACATTTGGTTGGGTCCCAAGAAGTATGGTTCACCGTCGTTCAGCTGTATCTGGGTAGTTCATTGTACGGTGCACTGTGTAAGTTCGTGTTCCGTTCTGTCCAGCACTGTGTCGGAAATCTTCTCACTGTTTCGGTAAACTTCTGGTAGTCCTTTGCATCCGCGGAGTTGCTAATAGCGACTGCTCCATTGTGATGAATGAAGGATCGAAAAGAGTTACCAAGAGTCAAATCGACACTGTGTTATTCGATGTGGGTGAGAATGCCCTCGAGTACGGTTGGGTTGTGGGAGATTCACCTTGCGGCGCCGAAGCACGCTGGGTCTGGAAGAGGATCGATAACCAAATTTCTACAAAGATCGATTGATTCATTGTTTGATACCGAAATCGAGGGACACGTTGATCAAAATCGATCGATAAACGCGTCCGTTGAACGTTGAGCTCACTTTTCATTCAAGTAGCGCTTGATCTCTGCTCCTGATAATACTCCCATCTCTCAATCCGAAGAAGCGCCACCTGGTTTATCGCGGTGGAGGGCGGTCACGTGTCTGTTCGATCGCGATGGATTGCCGTTGCAAGTGTTTGGGTCCTTGGTCCGGCTAAAAGCCGAATTCCTCCACTTCACAATGGCACTGCTGGAAATCATCCTCGTCGTTTCCTTCCTGCTCACTTTGCTGGAGACCGTGGGATACACCACCGCCGTAGAATTGGTTAAGCATCGTCCATCCGATGAATCCCATATTTTATTCCCTCGTACGGTCGTGCTGACACGCTGATGCGCTCTTCACAAAACGGTTCTTTGTTAAAAAGCTGTGGAATGTTTCGGTTTCAATACTGAGAGATCAATCAGTCGCCAAGAATAAGGAGCTCAAGGCAGAAATATTGCGACTACGGGACCAACTTGCCCGCACGAGTAGTCAGGTGAGCACCACGCGACAAAGCGGTAACTGCATTTGCTGACAAGCTGTAACGTTGCTATTGCGTTCGTTCCGTTGTCCATGGTGGTGCTACATTCGTGGCTGGGGAAAAGGATGAGTTTGCGAAGTGGGCAAAGCTCCGGAGAAAGCTAGACTCTGGTATGGCGGAATTGCAAACACAATGTGGGTTTACGACGCGTCTATTTGTGCTTGGACATTCTGGTTGAGAAGAGCTCACTCTCCAAACTTAGCTCGTGACATTGCGATGCGTCGCTCTGCCTTCGCTGCCAAAGTCACCATAACACTTACCGCATTTGCTTATGGCTCACAGGCCATACTGATGTTTTGGTACCGGAGCAACGGAGTCTTTATGCTGCCGCACGACTGGCTCGGATCGTTGGGCTGGGCGGCATCACTCCCTTCTGCTCCTGCAGGTCAGTCTTGCATATTTCATCTTTCTCACGTTCCATAGAGTTCCTGATTGGGGCATAACTCTCGACACTGCCGAACTTTACTTCCATCAGGGTTAGTCTCTGTTCCATTTTTGTTATATTGTAGTCGGCGGGTTTTCAGGAAATTAATCAAACAGTCGTGATTTCAATTTTAAAACCATGAAGTGACCTTCATTGATTGGAGTGCAGCTTGGAGACAACCTTGGACCCACAAATTGGTCCACATTCCCCCTCTTTTCCCTTCTTTCCCTCTCACCCTTCTCGACATCTTTGATTTGTGAAGCCCTCTTGACAGCTAGTGATTTTGTCCTCAAGAACGAGTGCTACGAATAGTTAGAGATGGTGGATGCGCCCGGCATGAGGTGAGATAAAGGGATTCCAAGAACTCCATTGACTGTTTTCTCGAGCCTCCCGATGATTTTTCTTTTGTGATCCGTCCTTTTGGTCGGAAAGCGTCGAGCTGGAGACCCCGGATCCCAGCGAACATGCGGTGAAGCGTCCACGAGATGAGGATAGCGAGGAAGGAGACGCTCATGTCGTTGAAAAGATGGAGGAGCCAGAGGAAGGGGAAACTCATCAGGTATGCGAGAAACTTTAAAGTTGACGGTGTTCTTGTCGTGACGAGGTTTGATCTCCGATTCATTCCTGGATCGCTTCACAACAAGCAGCAGCCTGAGAAGCGAGTCAAATTGGACAACACTCAGAATGCGGAAACCAAGCAGCGGACCAAGCGGATGTTTGGACAGCTTCTGGGGACGTTGAACAAGTTCAAAGAACAGACGGCGACGAAGACGGAAGCTGTGAGCTGCATATTTCGAGGTCCCTTTTCTCCGGATTTTATGACCGACGGCAATTGTTTACCTACCCCGCCCCCCTCCTTTACCCCCCGTGCAGCAAATTCGGCGAGAGGAATTCGAAAGGAGCCTGTCGGAGAAGCTCGCAAAAGAAAAGGCAGAGCTTGCGGTAAAAGTTGCAACCGAGAACGAGGAGCGACGAAAGTTGCGAGACGAGCAGCGCAAAAAGGAGGAGGAGACGAAACGGGTGCAATTGATGGAATTGCAACGCCGGAACAAGTCACACCTTTCCAACTACGTGAAAACCACCGCCTCTCCCCCCATATACTACCTCCCCGCCAAAATGAGTGACGCCGTGCAGGAAGTGCTGACTGCTCAAAAGCGCGAGGTCGCGCTCGAATCTACCAGGGACTTGAAAGACGGTATGAATGGCACTCATGATGGCGATGGAGATGAGCTTGTAGATCTTGACGTGAAGGTCGGAGGGCTAGAAACTGGTGAGCTTGGCGTCCGTGATGACGATGGGATGGACATGTAACATAGCATCACAACTGAAATTGAAATGCATTCTTCTGTCACTTTCTGATCCGGACATAGTTGCTTCCGAAAGCATCTTCGTTTGACCTTTTTTGTATTCGAAAATTAGTTCAAGGAAGTAAGGGAATTTTCCATTAAAATAGTTCGCTTGCCGAGTTGTTGCCTGGTAGACGGCTGATTTTAGCTGAAATCGGGTCAGGCCAAATTCCGAATCCCTCTGATCGTCGACTCTTTGTCGGCGATGGAGCGTGGGAAAGTCATAAAAAACGATCTTTCCTTCGAACAACTAAGAGCAGCTCTCAATGCCCGCATTGATGGGCTGGCTCCCTTTTTATCGCTTACGCTGGCGAGCTTTTCTTCAACTGGGCGGGGATTAATGGCCACACAGGACATCGATGATGGAGATTTTATCGTAGCCATTCCTTATTCTCTGTTGATTACGTCGTGCGATCTTCGCGCGGCGCGGAAACGATCAAATCCCATGGAAGCTTCGTTTTCGTTTGGTGATCTTCCAGAACACTTGCAGTTGACATTGTGGATTCTGTTGGCGAGGAGAGCGCCGATGCTCCTTGAAAACTCTTTCCAGAACCTATTTTGTGACTTGTTGCCAACCAGATTTGAAACAGTTCCGTTGACCTGGCCAGTCGCTTGGATCAAGGCCCTCTTCCCAGAAGGTACCGCAAAGGGGATATTGCGGCGAAAGAATGACGTCTTGGACGATTTTCGGAAGCTGCAGGCTGCAATGCGTCAGGCCGAGGCATCCTCGTGTGATTTTGACAGGCACCTTTCAAAACTAGATTGTGATTTTGAAGAGTTTGAGCTCGCATGGCTTTGTGGTGAGCCCCGGTACTTTGATTTCGAATGTAGAGGTTTGCCTGACTTTCCATAAAGTGAATACTCGTTGCATATCGTTGAAGGTGCCTGTTGAAGGTGACCTGAATGCGAGGGTCACTCGATGCACTCAATGTACTACCGCTCTTGCTCCATTTTTGGATTTGCTGAACCATTCCTCATCTGCACAGTGCATAGCCCGCAACCTTGTCATCAACGATGAATGGGTTTTCGCAATCAGATCACAAGCAAAGATTCCTCGATCGGCGCAAGCGTTCATTCATTACGGATCCCATGACAATCTCTTCCTTTTTACAGAGTACGGCTTCGTGGAAGGAGGAAACACCAACGATTCTCTTGAATTCGATGTGGGAATGATTCGCCAAGTGGTTGAACTGGCACTGAAAGAAGCCCGGATAAATATGAACCACCTGGATCAGATCTCTAATTTGGTACTCACTGAAGTTGGAGGAGCGTGAGTTTCGATTGCAATCGTCAGGTTTATCGAGATTTGTAACTGTTACTGGAGAAAGGAGTTTGTCCTTGATGCCGTGGGAGCCTTCTTTTCCTCTTCAAAGTCTCCTGGTTCTTCTTTCGTTTGTTCTGGGTGCGGTACGATTTACGTTGGAGGAAAGGACAAAGAAGCGGAGCGACGTCTATGTCAGAAAAGCACTTGATGTTGCTGTGGGACATTGGAGATCTTGGGAATGCGGTATTCCTGCAACTATCATCGGAGACCGTGCTGTGAGCTCAGCTCAGGAGATATCTGTCACAGTTTGGCAAGCGACAAAGGAGGTGGCTCGGACTTCTGTGTTTCCTTGGATGTCCAATCTTTCTTCACTGTCGTGTGACGTACCGTCGCACGTGATAGATATGGTTAGAATATTTTATGAATCTCGCTTGGATCTCATTGAACGCGCTCAATGGGAGTGGAAGTCCTGAAGAGAAATATAATATACAGTACACAAGGCGTTGGTGTTCACATTCCTACTCTCACGTTTTCCCGTCCTTTACCATTTCACCATTCCCTGATGAAGCGACAAGGAGAAACCGATGAGCAGGATCCCGATGTCGAGTTCAAAAAGCCTCGTTTGGATGAAGAAGACCCCGTGATAAAGGACGATCCGGATTGGGATGATATGGAAGTGAAATTGGAGTATAACGACGTGGAAGTGCAGAATGGCGGGGAGAACGAAGGATTCTCTGATGAGGAGGATACTAAAGATGGCATAATAGAAAAGATGGAGGATATTGAAGCTTCGGATCACCAGGAAGCTGGAGAAATTGGTGCAGCAGGAGAATTGGAGCCCCAGACTGATATGGGACTGCGCTATAAGGTGGGTTTCTATATTTCTAACGTCTAATGTGTTTTCCGTAGTGAACTCCTCATGTTGCAGGTTCAGCTGTCCAACATTTACAAGTTCAGTAGCCGTGGGGATGTGGAGGCATTCTGCAAGAAGAACGGCATCGTGAATGTCAAAGTTAAAAAGATACCAAAGGTGGACAATGCTCTGCTTACGTTCATGGTTCGTAACCCCTTCAGTTTAGTTTCATTGCTTCAATTTGAAACCTCTCTGAGTAGTCCGAAGCGGAAATGAACGTCGCTTTGCGAGTACTAGATGGTAAAATTATGAAAGGAAAGAGTGTGTCTCTTAATGTTCTTGCTGTAGGTTTCGGTTGATCTCGATTGATTTCGCTTCGAGAAGCTGAAATCATCATCGCAGCTCAATGTCCCGCAGAGGAAAGAGAAGCCCACAAGGAACGACCGCAGTGAAAGTGATGATAGGACTCCGTCGGAACGTCTTGCGGATCAAGTGACGGTGAGCAGGTATCTATTCTGGATCCAGAGATTCGATCAAAATCATTGAATTATTGGAAGCCTTTGTGGAGAAAACCCTACGAAGAGCAGTTGGCAATCAAATCAACAGAACTCCAACGGGTACTAGGTCGGAAAGGTCTGGTGAGCGAACTCTACGCGATTCAGAACCTCCGAGAAGATCAAAGGAGAGACCTTGCTTGGCTAGAAAGCGGGTAAGTGTGCGGTACTTTCTGATCAGCCTGGCATCTCTGGGAGTAGTGGTTTGCTCATCACTCGAACATCATAGTACTGAATACACCGGTGGTGTCCCCTGTCCATTTCGCGACATAATTCCGTCTCCCATCACCGAAAATTATCGTACCAAGTGCGAGTTCTCGATAGGAAGAGATCTATCGGGTGAGCTTACGGTTGGGTTCCTGCTTGGGGGTTTTAGATCTGGTGAGATGATAGTGATGGTGAGTTTTCGTTTGTTTTCAATTGTATTACTCATCAACATAATTGGTATGCTTTCCAGGATCCATCGGAGACGAAACACGTCAGCAAACCTGCACTAGTTTTTGCTCGAATCATGCAGGTCGATGTTGGAACAACATCAATGGTTACCATTTACTGACGTGCTGATATAGGACCACGTTCGTGCAAGTGAATACCCTCCTTATGATCGAAAGCTGAAATCAGGTGTCTGGCGACTGCTTGTATCCAAAACGTTTTTGTCTGGCGAAAGTGAGCGACTCTGCTGTTGGTGTCCCTGCATGGTAGTTCAACACAGACGTTACCGCAACACAGACATGATGGTTGTTCAAATCGATCCTCGTTCCCTTACAGAGGAACAGATTGCCCAAGAAAAAATCGCGTTGCAGGAGCGATTCGCAGCTGGTGCTGCCGCCGCGAAGCTCAACTTGACAAGCCTCATGTACCAGGTGGGGACCGCTCTTTCTGACCACACTATGCTCCTGTGAAACTCACCACTATTCAGGAGTGGACTGGTGTCTTTGATGGCTTCAGTGACAAGGCTCCTCTCACTCTACTGGCAGGAGAGCCACACGTCCACGAAGTTCTTTGTGGGATTAAGTGAGGCACGCTGACCTCTTTTAACCCGCAGCATATTCTCATATCACTCCCTCGCTGTCAGATTTCGAGTGTCTCCGTTTGCATTTTTCCAAATTAATACACCGGCCACGGAAATTCTTTATGGTATCGTCAAGGATTGGTGCGGTCTTTCGGCCGGTGTTAGGGATACTGTAGTACTTGGTATGCGCACAGTGAACCAACCGGTGATAGAGTCCTGAATCGACTTTGTACAGATCTCTGCTGTGGCACTGGAACCATTGGATTGACTTTGGCGAAGCTTGCAAGGCGTGTCATTGGGGTTGAGATGGTCAAACAGGCTATCGCAGATGCCAAGGAAAACGCACGAGCTAATGGTTGGTGTTCCGTTTTGCCGCTGTATGATCTACATGCTGACTGCGATACCTGCAGAAATATGGAATGTGGACTACATATGCGGGAAGGTGGAGCAAGTGATTCCACAAGTGATCAAGCGAGTGACTAGAGAGATGAAGGTTGTGGCGGTTCTTGACCCTCCTCGTGAGGGAGTACGTGGGTATATTTTTTGCACAGGCACCGTTACTTGAATGCGAGATTCCCTTTTTCGGATCTACTGACAGATGCCAGTGTGATTGAAGCCATTCGTGCATGCACTGAGTTGCGACATATTGTCTATGTTGCTTGCAACGCAGCAGCGGCTGTGCAGAACTTCGTCGCACTTTGCCGACCTACATCAAACAAGTACAAAGGGCGACCATTCAAGATGACTCGGGCTCAACCGATCGACATGTTTCCGCACAGTAAACCCGTGGAGCTCGTGTTGGAATTCCGTCGGGATCCCCCTGCTTCAGCTCCAGCGGTGGCGGACCCCACAGCTGCAATGGGCAGCGTCGCATCTGTAGGAGCTAATCCCGCGGCTCCTGAAGGCGGCTCGAATCCGCTGGCAGCCTGAAGATCCGGCCGTTGTTATGAAGAACTTCCACACATAAAGCATTTGCATTTAAGATGTCTCTTCAATTCAAAAACAAAATACGATAATATGCATTCAAAGAGCTGTACCTTCTCATTAGCTCAGCTCGGTGCACCACACCCGGCAGGCTTTTTAATTCTTGGCCATGACCGATCCAACCCCCAATTCAAGACCTGATTATGTTCTCATCTTCCGGCATAGTCTCAGAAGCAATGAAAATAAGGACATTCGGGATCAAGCGTGGAATGAACTCACTGCACGTCTGGGCAGCTTCGGCAGTTCGGCTTCCGTCACATGGAAATCAATCGACAAAGATCGAATCGCGATCTGTGTCGGTATATCTGAAGAAACTGTCGTAGAAGCTCTGAAGGAAGAGAGGTCTGTTACGTTTTGCGGGGAAATTGCATGAATGATCTCAAATTCGTTGATCAATTTTACTCCATCAAATAGCTTGCGAGAATACTGGGCTGGCGGCCCCGTGTCATTGGTCCTTCCTTTCTCTCGCGACAAACCTACACAGTCGACTCGTCTCCGCATTATCCATGCTCTTCTGACGGAACCCCTCTGCCGTGGTGGTGCAGGCATCCAACTTGGCAGGGGGACTTCTCTTGACAAGGCTCGGGCCACCCTCGGCAGCGAGGAGAGCATCGATTTCTCTGAATTCGTGGAATCCATTTTCCCACTCATGGACGCCGACTTCAACAGCCAGTGGCTGTCTTCGTGGTCAAAGAAGACCATCAGCACTGCGAAAATCGGTCAGGTGCGGGACGTGTACGGCGAGCGCGTCGCCTACTACTTCGCGTTCGAGTTGTACTACAACCGCTGGCTCGTCCCTCTTGCCGCCGTCGGCACGCTCGCCTGGCTCACCGGAATGGGACAGCATCGGGCGTGGTGGGGTGCTTTTGTGGTGACTTGGGCTCTGCTCTTCACCGCGTTCTTGAAACGCCGGTGTGTCGAACTAGCAAACCTGTGGCGGACAAACTATGTTTCCGCCGTGGAGGAGTCGCTACAGCCCGAGATTGCACACGAAGGAGCAAGAGTATCAAACCCACTGACGGGACAGTCATTCGATCTGGGACCGGCGCATGCTGCCTTCCTCTCCGTGGGAAGAGCGATTGGTGCTGCGAGAGCTGCCGAGGCGTTCCCTTTCAACCGTTTTGCTGCGAAGCTAGCCGTCACATGGCCGGCAATTGCGATTGGGTTTGTGGCAATGGTCATATTCAACGCTATTGTGTTCAGCTTGGATACGTTTGTATCTGAGGTGGGCTCGTCATGAATCTTTGCTTCTTTCATCGAGACTAAAGATGTGAGGGAATAGTACTACCAAGGGCCACTGAAGACCCCGCTTAGTTTTGTTCCCATGACCGTCTTTCTCGTTTTGGGAGGACCTCTTCGAGAGTTTCTGACAAACCTCGCGCAAAAGCTGACGAACGAAGAGCGCCACAGAACACCGTCAGCCAAGGATAGGGAGCTTACGTTCAAGCTGTTTTTGCTGCAGAGCATGGCGACTTTCATGCCCGGTCTGTTCATGACGTTTGTTTACTTGCCATTCGCCGGCAAAGTTTGGTGGCTTGGCAATCCCCCAAGGAAGCAGCGATTGGAGGAGACGGTGGTGCGTCTTCAATGTTGAAAAGCCTGCCCTGCCTTTGATTTGCAATCATGTTTTCCCTTCCCACAGACATACCTCTTGGTAACAGGCCAGATCGCCAACGCCTTCCTGGAGAACGTTGTTCCATTCATCACCCGCGCGCTCTTCACCGAGGTGGCACACGTCCAAGAGCATGGCGTCGCTCACACAGTTGCCAGTACTGGTGGAATTCGAGGCGCTGTAGCGGACGCGATACGCACGGTGCGCGACGACATAACGGGTGGAACTGGGGACACTCTCCTTGCTCAGATCCGGCGCGAACGCGGATGGCCCGTGTATGACGACTTTGCGGACTACGCGGAGATGGTGGGCCAGTTTGGAAGCGTGGTACTGTTCTCAGTCGTGTTTCCCCTGGCACCGCTCTTTGCGCTGGCCAACAATTACGTCGAGATTCGCTCGGATGCGTTTAAACTTGCCCGAGCGATGCAAAGGCCCGTGCCTGAACGGGCAGAGGGGTTGAGAGGGTGGGAGGACGGGATGGTGGGTTGATGTTCCTTTGCACTTCACCGCATGCGTTCACCGTTGCCGCATTCACCCTCGTATTATCAGGCAATGCTGACGTACCTCGCCTCAATCGTATCCGCCACACTTGTCTCGTACGCCTCGTCTGACGTGATCGACATCACGTCCGTGGCCGGTACGGTGCTTGTGGGCCAGTTGTTGTTCTTTGTCGGCGGGTATGTGGCGCAGGGGATTGCGCGGGCGTTTCCGATCCCGGCGCAGGAGGACGAGCGCGCGCGTGAGCGGCAGGCGAGGCTTCAAGTCGCCGAAGGACTTGGGGCAAAGCCGGGGTGGAAGCAAATGGTGGTGAACCCGGACGGTGGTGGGGAGTTGAGGGGGTTGTTGGAGAAACTTGGGAAGAATGAGTGAAGACGTGGTATGTGGTGTCTGGTGTTTCGGAGATGTTGTGTGGATCGTTGGTTTGCTTCTTTGGTTTGTTGTGGTTATGCTTTGGGAGGGACTTTGGCAAGCACTCGTGGTCATCAAATTGAGCTGCAACTGAACGATAAAGCATGCATTGTGTACATGTATGGTGCAAAGATCTTGGTTAGAACCTCTCGCGGCGCGACCGAGTTTGATTGGTTGGACAGATTTCTTTGTTGTTCAAACACCGATTCGAAGAAGCCCTTTTCACATGATGTACTTTGATCATACACACTGGAAGGCAACATTTGTCACTTGGCGCACAGCTGCTGGCTGCTGTGCCCCTTTTGGATCCGCGGCCGATTCGCATCAGGTTCAGACAAGGGGCTGAATGCACACACGTCAGCCCCGCTTTGGCCGCACACTGCGCCACGCGGGCTCTCTCTGTGACTTGATGCCAGCCAGTGGAGGTTTGCTCACTCGATGGAGGATCGCGAAGACGATGCTGGCTCTCGCTCGCACGTTGATACGCTAGTCCAGCACCGTTGAAGTTTGTGCAGTTCGTCAGCTACGAGCGTTCGTTTATCATGTATTGGAATGTGGGACATCCAGCCTTCTTGCTTGGATGGGCAACAAAGCAAGACACCAAAAAACGTCCCCCGAAAATAGGAAGATGAGACAGAAAAAGGGCCGGGAAAATATAAGGGCCGAATTCGGCCCACTGCTTAGTACCGTTCACCGACGACTCCTTGAAAGGGGCACGACGGAGGAGAACCCGCACACAAACAGCCAAGGATCAGACCGGTTTCACGACCACGTCCGCGGCACCGGACCGCGGGACAATTGTCCGTTTCGGGCCTTACCAAACTGAAATCATATCCTGACCTTTTCAACGGACGTATCATCGTAGAATGGACCCCACGTACGGCCCAGGAGCGGGAGCGGCAGCGGGACGAGTGAGTTGAGTTGCGATCGTTCGAGGCATGTCTCCCCAGATTGATGGATGATGGAATGACCCATTACCTTTCATTGATTCCTTCAAGAACGCCAAACGGAAGAGAAGTACCAAGGCTTGCGATACATGCCACAGGAAAAAGATCAGATGTAATGGCGAGCTGTGAGTTTGACCTGACTTTGTCGTTGGGAGGTGGGGTGGGGGATTGCTTCGCTTCGTTTTGGGGAAGGTGGTTGCCTCGTTTGGTTTGCGTGATGAAATCGCCTCTTTCGAGAGCTGGGGTGATGGTTGTTGCCTCGTTTCGGTTGAGTGTGGAGATGGGATTGTCTCATGTCGTGGGGGGGGAATGGCGTCGTTTCTTTTGGGTGATGGTCGGCGCCTCGTTTCATTTGGGTGATGTCGTGGATTCTAACATTCTCAAATTCAAATATCACATGTCTCCTCCTGGCCACCACGTTCGGTAGACCTTGCTCCAACTGCTCCCACTCCAAACACCAATGTGCCTACACACCCTCCGCCAAGAAGCGCGGTCCACGCGTAGGCTACATCGAGTCCCTGGAGCGGCGCCTCTCGCAAATGGAATCTCTCCTCACCACCCACGTTGGCCCGGCATACAAGGAGCAGCTCGGTCTCGACGAAGACGACATGGACGACGGGTACGACGGGTACGATCCCATGGGCCCCGGTGGGGGCGGGGGACACCAACCTTTGGACCATGACATGGCCGCCATGGGACTGCACATGGCTGCTATGGGGTCTCTGCCCGGTATGAGCATCGGCCCCTCCACCGTTCCCGCGCTCAACCAGATGAGACCCATATCCGGCTTCACAGGTGCCATGCCTCCGTCCGCCTATCCGGGCGCACCGCGTTCCTTCATTCCCGATGGGTCGGAAGACTGGGCCCGCGACCCGGCGTCCGACCCACGCGGAGGCCCATCGTACGAACCGCCCCCAGGCGGTGGCGGGTGGAACCAGTCTGCTGCCGTTGGGGACGCCTATTCCGACTGGACTCCTCCTGCCCCGGTTGACGGCGGCAGCGCTGGTCGTGGGCGGAACCAGGCGCACCAGCACCACCGGAGCGGAGGGTCTGGCGGATGGAGCCAGACCATGCAGATGGCGTCCTACCAGCAGCAGGAACAACACCCATCCCCTCCCGACGATTTCGCCAACGGGTCCTCGGGCGAGGAGATCATGCCCGCACCGTCGCGGCGGATCACGAACAGAGACTCCTCCTCCTCGAACCCCAACCACCCGCAACCAAGACCGCGAGGCCGCCCAAGGGGTTCGGCGGCGGCGTCGTTCCGCCCGTACCCCGGCGACCCGTCCGAAGGGGACCCGGACCACCTCGCGCGCCGCGACTCTCGGCCCCGCGGTGGAGGCGCCGGCGGGCCTGGTGTCCCACGCGCCACGGGGGGTGCTCGACGGGGCAAGCGGGGCGGCCGAGGCGGCGGAGGTCCTTCTCGAGACGCGGACGTCCACAGCGACACGTTTGGCCGCGCAGGAAACCCCTACGCGGACGACGAGGAGGATGTTGATTCGGAGCTGGAGAGTGCCGTGGTGGGGAGGATCGCATGGCTCGCGTCGGGTGACGGTGCAGCGGGAGGAGACGCCATCGCAGGACGGGAAGCACATCGGGAAGAGTCCTACACAGACGCCCGTGCGGGAACTCGAAGCGACGGGCACGGCGTTCCTCACTACGGTTCCGGGTCGCCCCCGTCCGTGGCGCCTAGTGTGGGATCGCGGTCTGATGGGCTTGGCGGGAGCGTGGTCAGTATGGACGAAGGACGTGGGAAATCGTATCGGCCCTCCCCACGCCGAGCGGTTGTCGTTCCTCCGCCGCTGACGCCGAACGGGGGGGACGCGCCAGTTATCATGCCCCTCATTACACTGTTCTTCAGCCATGTGTATCCCATACTACCTTTTATACACCGGTGAGTAAGACGGTTCCGGCATTATGCCTTGTTCACCCCCAATCAACATCGCGATCGCTTTTGGTCTCGCGACGTGCAAACAATGTCTATTATTTACCATCACTCTGTCTCGCAGGTCCTCTTTCTACGAAAAGCTCATACCCCACAACCAACATCACCACCTCCTTCTCAACTCCATCTACGCCGTGTCTGCCCGCTTCTCCACCGACCCAACCCTACTCAGCTCTGCGAAGCGTCCCTATGAAGCGGGCGACACCTTCTTTACCCGCGCCCAGGCCCTCCTCGCCGAGTGCATGAACGTGTCCACAGTTCCTACAACACAAGCCCTGCTCTTGCTGAGCTTGCACGCCTTTGGAAGGGGACGATTCAGCCAAGGGTGGTTGTACAGCGGGATGGCGATTCGGATGGCTCAGGAGCTCAAGATGAATGTGGACTATGAGGATCTACCTGGATTAGAGAAGGGTGTTGGATGGATTGAGAGGGAGACGAGAAGGAGGGTGTGGTGGTCCTGCTTTGCGCTGGTGGGTTATGATCGCAGCAAACCATCACTGCAGTGCGCAAGAAAGCTATCCATTGACACAATGCTGTGTGCTACATAGGATCGTCAATCTGCCGCTGCCGCAGACCGTCCATACACCATCGATGAACAGGACTGCCACCTCTCCTTACCCTCAGACGAAACAATTTGGGAGCACACGAACCTCTCCTTCCAAGACGACGACGGTCTCAACCTCTTCCAAAACTCACGGCTGCCCCGTATGCCCTTTTCTCGCACGCTGCCTTACCAACCTCCAGGTCCCTCCAGCCCGCCTCTTTCCCATTTCGCACTCAATACCATCCTCGTTTACCTCTTTGGGAAGATCTTGCGACTCGTAGGACACAGCCGCAAACCAACACAACGCCCCACGCAACCCTTCAGCCGAACCCCAATCACCATCGCAGCTGCGTCGCAGGGTGTTGGTCTGACTTTGTCTCCGACAGGGCAGGGCTCTGTTGGAGCGGACCCAGAGCTTGGCTTGCTTGATGCAAGTCTCCGAAATTGGTACCGTGGTTTACCTCCAGAGCTGACGCACCCCCATCTATCGGGCCACCTGGAGAGCGTTTGGATCGGGGCATACCTCCAAATCTATTACCACGCTGCCATGATTGTTCTTCACAGACCCGTCGCCCATTACCCGAGCCAGCCTTCGGGACTGGACTACCCATACGGGTTGGCTCCACCTGGAGGTCCAAAAATGCGCTCAGCTGCTCCACTACATCTGGGTAAAAGACTCAACGGTGCTGGTGATGGTGAAGGCGTCGGGGTAGGAGAAGACGGAGAGAGGAATGGACGTCAGCCAAACGTCAGGACTCCACCACCAGGCTCGAGTTTGAAGCAGGTTCCTGTCTGGCCGACTCCCCTTTCGCGTGATATTTGCACATCTTCCGCTGAGCGTGTCGCGAAAATCATTCAGGATTTTGTTGTGCCCAACCCTTGGTTGAATCGGTTCAACCCTTTCGCTGCGTACTGTATGTTCCACTCGGGAGTGGTACATATGATCAACCTGATACACCCTTACGAGGTCGGTTCTGTGAACAGCACATCGTCGACAACTGGACTTGGACTCGCAAGTCTGGGCCTGGACACCAAGAGCCCCGAAGAGCTGGTGGCCTCGTCGCGGTTGAACCTGAAGTCCCACATCATGGGATTGCGACGGATGGGGAACTACTGGGGATATGCGTTGAGGTACCTTGAGGCACTGGAAGGCCTTCTCAGGGCGACGGGGCTTGAGGATGTCATCCAGGAAGCGAAGGATCAGGAAGAAGGGAAGTTGGGTGATGTGGAGATCATTCCGACTGGAGACGAGGAGGACGGATGGGGTCGTGGCATCATGAATCTTGGTTTGACCATGTTCGGATTGGGTGGTGGAGACCTTGAGGGGGAAAGCCCAGACGCAGGTTACAGTGTGGAGCAACATGGAATGCCGCCTGGATATGCAGTCCCTACTCCTGTGACGCGCCCCCGACTATCTTCAATCAGTCAGTATGCACTTCATCTCAACAATGGAGCTGCGGGAACCTCGAGTGCCTTTCCGACCGTCGCGTCCACCACGTTCCCAGCGGCTAGTCTGTTCGGGGACCCTAATCTTGACCCCAGCCTGAGCTCTCAGATTCTCTCTTCGGTATCAACCCCCATGGCAAGCCATCAAACAGGTCGCGACGAGAACGCTGGGGCTGACGTTGGAGAGGCAGGCGATACCGGAGAAGGGCTGACGAACACACCGGAACCTGACGATGAGATGATAGAACCGGCTGCGGAAGTTGAAGTGAAAAGGCAGCTACAAGAACTTGCGTCGAGGTATCAGATGCACATAAAGCAGCATGGAAGGGCATTGTCGAACGCGACTTTGAGGACCGATGCGGCAGCTGTGGAGCCTGTCAATGAGAATAGCTGATTCGTGTAAAGTTGATCTTTGATCTGAGAGGATTTCCATACATATCTAGCGATTCTTTGCAATATCATCAAGATTTTTGAAAAATTTGTGGTTCGTTGTTTTTCCCCTCCTACTTTGAAATGACGACGAGGGCTGCGATCACCACGATAATGGCGACGATTGCACCAATGATTAAGCTGATGGTGTGCTCCGACATTCCAGCCGATGCGTCCTCCTGCTGCGCCAGGTTCATTGAGCCCAGATTACGACGGGACGAGTTTGGTGCTGCGAGCGCGGGCATGGAGTTTATGGAGCTTCCGTAATCAAAAGAGCTTCCACGTGAGAGATCCTGGTGTTGAGAAGATGTCATGTGTTTGTGGGGCTAGTACGCCCGGGCTTGCGGGGAGAGACTCACACTTCCACTGCCGACCGAGGATGATGATGAGCCACCACTTTTCAGTTGATCTATCCTTGCCTTCATTTTGGTTGGCTGGAGTAGCCTCGACCGGAGCTCGTCTCCCCTGAAACCAGAGTGTGCGCACGCAACATTGGTATTGACTTCACCAAATGGTCATGGGTAGTTCTCATCTTTCTTTACTCACTCAACCCTCGCAAGACCCGTAGTTGAAGCCATTGGGGTACCGAACGAGCTGCTAGCGGTACTGCTGGTGGTGGAACCGTCCACCAGTTGGTTTCTTGCTGCTCGCCTCGCCTGAAATGTTAGATGCGAAGGATGGGATCGAAATATTGTAACGGTAGGTTCGTTCAAATCGTCGGTATGGAAGCAGAAAGCACAAAGCGACGGAGGTCAGAGCTTTTGCGGACGCATTGAAGATGTAGCTCCACATGGACATCAACGAACCCGCGCATTTGCGATCCTGCTTTCGACGCTGGAGATTGACAGAGACATCTGAATATTTTGCGAAATTGGTGGGTCTGATGGAAAAGGTACCAGATGTGGCACATTCCATCTCACGATCAGGTCGGCCTTTCGCAAGGGTATCAAAACTTCAAATGACAAAGGAAGTGTGAAACTATTTCATTACGTTTGTCAATACTAATTACAAGATTTGTCAGTCTATTAGAAGATTTCCTCCTCCTTTCTCAGTTTCTTTGAGCGCGGGAGCGCTGGGGGAACAACATCAGAACGTCAAATCAGAGACATCTATCGCTTTACATACCACCACTGAATTTTATCCCGTGTGAAAGTAATGATTCATACGCCAAACGCGGTGTGGAAGGTTCAAAGGAACATCCGTCCCTGTTCACCCCGCAGGACCTTTATCAGATGGAGGTGACTCACGATCGTATTAAATAACTGGACACTTATCCTCCAATCAACTTACTGAAGAGTCATCGATAAAAACTTCAACAGCAGTCCGATCGCCTGTTGCCAAAGTTTGTTGGTGGTTGCATCATCTAAAACTCGCCGATCGCCGATCGCCTTAACTAAACATAATGGATCACATCGCTGCACACAATCAGTCTTCAAAGGTCGCAATGCCTCCAACAAAGGTATTTATCTCTCCGTTTCGGTCTTACCTCGCCCTGATCGCTTCTGTAACCTCACTCATTAGCTCGGGAACACCACTCCCAATACCCTGCACCAGAGAATGTCTGAGATCGTCCCTAATCGCCTATCAGATATTAGGATAATTCGCACAAAATACGGCAAAGGGAATCTCGGAAACGTGACTGTCGACATGGTGAGGGAGCAGTACCTGGATTGCTCCAATACCCAGCTCTTACAAGATAACATTCGTGCAAAATAAAATCACACAGGCCTATGGTGGAATGCGTGGGATTGTGGGTCTCATATGGGAGGTGTGTGTGTTCGTTGTTCAGGCGTGAGCAACAATGTCTGAAGTCTAAGACGGTTTTTAGGTGTCTTTACTGGACCCAGAAAAGGTGCGTTCACACACTCCTTCAATTGCATCCGAGAAAGACCAACGTCGAGGCGTTCAAAAGGGAATTACGCTGAGGACCCATTCATTGCCTGAGCTCCTACCTCGTCTCCCGCGTGGTAGAAGAGGCTCAGAACCGATGCCTGAAGGCATGTTGTGGCTTCTCTTGACCGGAGAAGTCCCCACTAAGGAAGAAGCCTTGGGGCTTTCCGCCGAGCTCGCCAAACGCGGGGTCGTCGAGCCATGGATAGAAGATGTTCTGGATCAATGTCCCAAGGTGAGCAAATAATATCAATATTTTGTGCTCATGAGATTTCTAATATATTTGTTTCGAAGACGCTACACCCTATGACGCAACTCTCATACGCCGTGAACGCATGCCAGCACTCGAGCAAGTTCGCCAAGGCATACGCGTCTGGTGTACCAAAAGATACATATTGGCAATACTATTTTGAGGATTGTCTCGACCTTATCGCCAAGCTTCCCCTCATAGCTGCACGGATCTACCGCAACGTGACACGAGCAGAAGGAGCACCACCCGTGGGCCGCGGACTCTCAGTCGACGTCTCACTTGACTGGTCGGGCAACTTCGCTCGAATGATGGGATTTGAGAGCGATGAGTTTGACGACATGCTCAGGCTCTTCCTCACGATTCATTGTGGTGTGTTGAAAATGGTACAAATCGGTCATGCTCAGGTTCTTCCCACACTCGATTAATTTACCATTAGATCACGAGGGTGGCAACGTGTCTGCGCACACCTGCCATGTTGTTTCATCGGCTCTTGCGGACCCATACTTATCCTTCGCTGCATGTATGAACGGCCTAGCTGGACCTCTCCACGGCCTCGCAAACCAAGAATGCCTGCTCTTCATCGTCAAAATGCGCGAGGAGCTAGGGGACAATGCCAGCAACGATCAAGTTGAAGCTTACGTCAGGGCCATCATCAAGTCGGGACAGGTGATTCCAGGATACGGCCACGCCGTGCTAAGGAAGACTGATCCACGGTACACATGCCAGAAAGAGTGGGCGGAAATGCATTTGCCCGACGATCCTTTGCTCAAATTGGTTGGACAACTATTTGAAGTCGTTCCGAGAGTTCTCGCGGAGGGTGGCAAGGTCAAGAACCCCTGGCCCAACGTCGATGCAGCTTCAGGCGTTTTGCTGAATGTGCGTACATTCGCTTTTATTCTGTGTCCTACCCTAAAGCTTGCGTGCTTTACCCATGATAGCACTATGGACTCAAAGAGACAAATTACTACACTGTTCTCTTTGGCGTGTCACGTGCTCTTGGCGTCTTGAGTGGAACTCTATGGGCGCGGATCTGCGGACTACCGATTGAGCGGTGAGTTTACGAGGGCGTCAGCTGACCCACTGGCTAGTTTTCATCCATTTTTTATCTCTTGACCAGGCCCAAGAGTCTCACCTCAGAAGAGGTTGTACGCTTGTTCGGCCCAGAAGTTTCTCCAAAAATGTGACAAGGAGAGTGCAGCCAGAAGGATAAGAGAAATCGCGTAGTATTTTGTTCAATCCCGGGGAATTTTAAGTTTCATTTTACGTCTTCAATTGTTGATTCACTAAATTCAAAAGCTCATTGTGTTTGGCCATTCACTTCAAGTGGGACAGGTCCTGCTCCAGAGATGGGAGCCATCATTGCAAAGGTAGAAGGAATTGATGGGGTCTGACCTCCTGGTAGACCTGGGAAGCCTCCTGCCATTGGCAAACCCATTCCAGGCGCCAGAACAAATCCTTGCGGGAATTGCATCGCGCCCCCCTGACCGAATTGGGCATTCACTCCAGGTGCAAAGGTTGCGACAGTCGCACCCTGTGGATTTTGATTGGATTGTCCGGCTTGTCCAGGAAGCGTCATACCCGGTCCAAGAATAGTCACCGGCACCGCACTCATTGCGCCATTGGGCCCAGGAATAAATGCCATGAACGGTTGGTGAGGCATCATATTAGAAGGCGCCATGAAAAGATTCTGTGGTTGTTGCGAGGGGTTTGGTGATACGTTGCGAGTTTGGCGTTGTGGATCCAGATGAGTTGGCGAATTCGTTAGACTGTTTGGAGCACTCTCTCCCCGTTCCTTGACAAAAATAGCGGTGCGATCCCCATTCTGAGCCCCGCGATCTCCACCAGGCCCACGATCCCAGTCCCGACCATGGTCTCTATTTGGTGATGGGTGTATACTTCCTTTACCCGAGTTCCTTCTGCTGTGCGGTCCACTTCCACCCCGTGACAGTGGTTCAGATCGTCCTCCGCGTAATGATTCCTCCCACTCGTACCTCCCACCCAACCTTCGGGGCCCGCCGGGACTACGGGACCTTGATCGCCCGGGAGGAGATCTCGATGGCCTCCTCGACCTGTTCATATCATCCCGGTACCTTCCCTCATCCAAGAAGAACCGCCGATTCCTGTCCCAACTCCGACTTCTACTTCGCGAACGGCCCACAGGAGACATCGGGCGAGATCTCGGCCCACCATAAGGGCTTCCAGGGCGCGACCGCGAGAAACTGTAAGGGCTCGGCGGTCGCGAGCTTCGGTAAGGACTTCCAGGTCTTGATCCACGGAAGGGACTTCCCGGCCGGGACCCCCGATGCGGGCTGCCTGGTCGAGACTTGACAATTGGGCTCCCTGGCCTCGATCCTCGATAAGGAGGGCTGGGACTCGTTCTTCTACTGCGCTTGGAAGGTGGCCATCCGTCCCGATCACGGTCCTTCTCTCTTTCTCTGTCTCTATCCTTTTCTCTGCTGGGACTTCGAGTCCTTGTTCCACTTCTTTCTCGCTCTCTTTTGGGTGATCTGGGGCCATCTCTACCTCTGGCACCGTCACGTTTCCAGTGGCGATCCCGAATCTTGTCCTCCTTCAATGCTTGTTCTTTTTGCCGCTCCTCAAGATCGTCGGCCCTGAGTTTCGCACGGGTCTCTTCGGTGAGGGGGTCGTGGCTGAATGGACACTTGTCGGGGTCAGCAGAAAACTTGCAAGAGTTCCAAAGATGGAAGAATTTGCAAGGCTACGAATGAAATGAGGCAATTATGAGGAATAGATCGTGTTCGCGTTGCTCTACTCGATTCACCTGTGTCTTTAGGGTTTTCATCATCTGGATTTCAGCGGTCCTGCGTTCTTCCTCGGTCAGCGGATCGTGAGAGTAACGGCACTTTGGATTGCTGCATTTATTGAACCAATGGTAGAACTGCGGAAGGGTGATTCAAAGTTAGAATGTTACCGAGTTCATCAACTTCCAGAGTCGCGAGACCATTCATTCATTGAGCACTTGCCTTGCATGGTTCTCTACTAAGATCGTGGGAGTACGGACAATTCGCACCCTTGTCGCACTTTCCGGATCGAAAGTATTTGCAGCTTCCCGCAAGCTTGTCTTTTTCCTCTCTCTCCTGTTTCTTCCGAAGTTCATCCACCGCTGCTGAGTCATGAATGTATGGGCACTGAGGGCCTTTGGCACAAGAACCCTTTGCGAAATATTGACAAATCTGTTTGGCAGTGGACCCGTTTCCGTTTCCGTTTCCACTGTTTGTTCGGTCGCGGTCTTTGTCGCGTTCACGTTCACGCTGTTGCTTTCGTTCCCCTCCCGAACGAGCCGGTGACACCCCGGCGGCGCCGGTGGACTGCTTCTGACCGTGGATCTGCTGAAATTGTTGGTCTTGTGGAAGCTGCTGAGTTCTGCCCGACTTGCCCGAAGAGCGCTGACGATTTCTACCGCTGCCTGAGCCATTTGCAGTGGAGTCATCCGGAACTGCGTCAGGGTCAGCTTTTATAACAGGATCGGATGTGGTGCTCGCCAAGCTCGCGGCCTCTACTTTGACCTTTTTCGATGAAGCCGCTGCACTTTGGCCGCGTTTACCAGTTGTTGAATGCTGGGAACTTGCGTTGTTCCCATTGCCTGAGGCACCTGTCTGTGCAGACTTCTGTATCGTTTTATCACGAGTTCCGTTCGGTGCGGGCTCTTTAAAAGGGTTCCCGTTGCCTTCGTTGATAGAATTAGCAGTCGTTGAAGAATTTGGATGCTCGATAGTCTTGGCCGATGCGAGAATGTTGTTCAAAAACGCATCCGCATTGAAATCTGATCCAGCAGGTTCAAAAGTTGTTCCATTAGAGTCATGTGAATTCAGTGACTTTGGCTCCAAAGTATGGAGAGTTGTTTCGGTTTGAGTTGTTCCGGTGTGCATCGAATGCGTGGCAGACTTGTTCCCAAAGCATCATGCCAAAAGAAGTAGCGATACCGGAAGAAACAAACAGCAAAATCAGAATGACATGCAAAGGCTTTGAATGTTGAACGGGGAACTGTCCATGGCTTTCCACAACAGTTGCTCGGTCCGAGCAGACAGTTCGCAAGCCGAAGTTTAAGGTTCCCATCGATGCAGACTTACGATATCGGTCTCAACGACCTCTCCAGCCTCCAATTCGTTCATGGCTGGCCCTGGCTTCTCTGGTGGTCAAAGAGTTAAAATGTGGCAGAGTGACCGAAGTAAATCTCACAACGGAACTTGCCGAACTCAGCAGTCTCTCCACCTCTGCCTTTTAATCCAAGTTTATAAGTGCGGGCGTGGTATTGTCAGCATTTTCTTGCGAAAAATGCCCCAGGTTTTGCTCTATTCACCGCGCGATGAAGAAACGGTGATGCGCGTCACAGTTCCCCCATCGGATCAAACGTTCATCGACAATGCAATCGCAATTGCAAATCGAAAACGATCCTTTGAACTTCCATTCACGCTGACTGAGAATTCAGACGTGAATGACCAGCCTGTACAAATTCCAACTGTTCTCTCGCGCTACTTTCTGGACGGGTCTTATAATACGGGTACTCTGGCGTCGGACAACCCCCTCCTCTCTATCTACATCTCAACGATTGTGACGCGCATGTGGCAACCATTCCTCAGTGCAGTGCGCAATGCTGAAGAAGCGGGGGTCGGTGGATACACCCAAGTGGGAAGCCTCGTGCGACTGATGTGCATGCAGTGGAGTTTTGGTGTTCCAACCACAGAGGCATGCGAATGCCTATGCCGCTGGGCGGCTCGCAGGGAACATCTGGATCGGAACGACGGAGACGCCTTCATTGTCGAAATCGGAGCCGGTACGGGGTATTGGGCGGCGCTCACTGAACACACAGCAAAACGCTTGGGGAAACGTGTGAGCGTGATATGTTTCGACAATGATCCACCTGATGACTGCAGAGACGTGGAGGCAGACATGGACACCCCTCTTGAACTAAACTCGGACAAAGAGAGCTCAGAAGAGGAATCTGTGGAGGAGTCCTCTTCCGAGATCGGCGTAACCAATAAATTGGGCTACTCCACCTCCTTCCACCCCATTCTTCCTGGTGGTCCTACTCGTGCCCTTCACTACTTCAAATCCATGGATAATTCTACTTCTCAAAGACAAACTCCAACCCCACTGCTGTTCCTTTGCTGGCCACCTCTTGCATCGTCCATGGCAGAGCGTGCGCTGGATGCCTTTCCGCATTCTCGAGTGGCCTATGTTGGACCAGATATTGGGAGTGACGGTCGTGCTGTTGAGACCAACGGTGACCTTCTTACTGCAACACCAGGCTTCTTTGAAAAGCTGGGTGCTGGATGGACAATGGTAGATGTAATTCGCTTACCTGGGTGGTACACAGGCGGCAATCGAGACGCGCTATTTGTTTGCGAACCTGTGAAAACATCATGAAACGGATGTAATGCATAAAATAATAAAGAACAAAAATCAATCTGCGTTGCGCAACCTAACAACATGCTCCAGCGTAGTGACAAAATTCTCAAACTGTATTGGTTTCGAAACAAATCCCTCCATAATTTTGAGGTACGAGCTCACGTCCCGCTCTGACGCATTCGCCGTGAGCGCTATAATATGAGGTTGTGGATATTCGGGTGGGAATGCCCGAATTGCGTGAGTCGCCTCAATGCCACTCATCCGTGGCATCATAATATCCATCAAAATCACGTCAAACCTGCGAAAGAAGGAATCGCATCATCACTGAAGCCAAAGCAGTGTGAACATACAATACGTACGGTTTTCCTTCCTGTACTGCGCGGAGAGCACTATCAACCGCTTCACGGCCATCCGAAGCAATTTCAGATGATAGAGCCAGCTTTGAGAGAAGTTTCACTACAACCCTCTGGTTGATTTCGTTGTCTTCCGCGATCAAAATCCTCGGCTTGTGTAACCGGAGTGGCGAATCACGCTTGAGCTCAAACGAGGGACCCTTCGACGGAGCAGGCCGGGACCGAGGTTGAGAGTGTTGCGGTGAGGATGCTTCATCTGTAGTATTCGAGCCATTTGCGTGGGGTTGTGTCTCAATTGCAGCACGAATGGTAAAGGAGAACGTGCTCCCTTGGTTTGGGGCAGACGACCTGCTCTTCACTGTTATAGAGCCGCCCATTATCTGCAAAAAGAAAGGGGAAAAAGAATCTAGGTCCCTGGACGTGCAACCACATCTTACCTCAACAAGTTGTTTCGCAATGGCCAAGCCGAGCCCCGTTCCACCGTATTTGCGGCTTAAACAAGACAAGGAATACAATGAGGGCAGAAATTGCCTAGTCTGTGCTCATAAATCAACGCACTTTGTGGAGGGATCCACCTAACGGACAAAGCGCGGTCAACAGAGCGAAAATGGAGAAAAGAGCATCAACCTACTTGAAAGAACGGCTTGAACAAACGATCAATCATTGGTTCCGGGATTCCAATTCCGGTGTCCGATACGGAAAACAACAACCAAACCCCTGACTGCTTTGGGGCATCCACAATTGCCTTCTGGAGCGATTCTTCCGTGTCCTTTTGTAAATCCGCTGGGCCAGCCGACCTGCAAACAGATAGACGAACGGTTCCCTCCTCGGTAAACTTCAAGGCGTTGCCCGTCTATCTTCCAATTTTTCTTAAAATCGAAATGAGATGGAGAAAAGGGGAAGGGAACGAACCAGATTCATGAGAATCTGCCACAACCTCCCGCTATCACCAATCAAAGTGTCGGGGACATCGTCCGCGATATCGACGTTGAGCGTGACGTTTGGTCGTTTCAGGACTGCGGCGTTAAGAGTTGAAACAACCCCCTCACAGACACCCCGCACACTAAAGGGTGCTGCTTCCAGTGACGTTTTGCCCCTAATGATATTGAATGTTCGGTGCGAGTAGGATTGGGGCCATCGAGGAATGGGGAAAGAAAAAGATGGGTGGGTGGGAAACTCACATTTCCATCCTGGAAAATTCCAGCAGATCCTCGATGACCTTTTGAAGCACAATCCCGGACTCCTCAACCCCGTCAACGTACTCCATCTGGTCTGGAGAAAGCCCAGGAGTTTCTCGGAGAAGCCTTGCCATTCCCAGTAACCCATTCAGTGGAGTACGCAACTCGTGGCTGACATTCGCGAGTAGAAGGTCCTTTGTTCGAGAGCCAGCCTCGGCGCGCTCCAATGCATCGAGAAGTTGTTCGTTCTTTACCAAAAGTTCGTGCTCAAGTCCTCGATCCACGGTGTATCCGTACCGGAACGCGATGCCAGACTCGACGTCAGTCACGGCGACATTCTTTGAGCGGATGTAAGAGACTTTTCCGTCTTTTCGTTTCCACAGACTGTCTACCAGCCCTGCGTCGAACGCTTCCCTGATCACTGATTTGGGTTCGCCGTGGTTGTAATTTGACCAGCCAAATCTTTTTTTGGGGGGGTGGTCCGGGGTGGGGTTGGGGTGGGGAATTGACGGGGGTGAATGAGAAGAGTGACAAGCTGTAAAGGCCGCCTTTAAACTCACCCCTTCACATCCTCTGGAGTGCAGGAGCCTTCAACATGAATGCTCTCAATCATTTCATCGTTTCATGAAATCTCGCAACGGAAAACTCACTTAATTTGCGAAAATATTCGTTGTCAACCGTGTACAAGATGTTGCCATCCATGTCGCACCAGTAAATCCTACATCAGAGACTGAATGAGGTGTCACACCTTGCGCAGCCAAACTCAGTGCTTACCACACGGGAACAAGATCGAGTATCTGCTGAAATACACGTCGTTCTTGCGCACGAAGCATATCATCTTCAGTATATACTGGTGAGATTATCCGTTAGCGACGTACAAAAGCTCGAGGCGAGGAAGAGGTACCCACGCGTACAAAGGAATAGTGGACCCGCTTTATCCTCGCCTAGGAAGTCAACAATGCCCATGAGTGAGTTCTCAGACTTTCCTGAAGCTCTGCCGGCAAGTAGCCGAACGAGTTCTCGAAGGTTGGACACCGCAGGAGACGTGACACACGGCTGGGTGTACCACCGTTGCGATTTACGTGTTTCGTATGCTCGCGTCATTGCTTCCAAAAGCGCTTTGTGATCATCGTCCCAACCAGGTACGAGGTCCAGGAAGAGCCCGTTTTCATCCAGAACCCTAACATCACAAGTCGGGTAAAGTGTCAGTTTTGGTCTTGCTCAATAGACTCCCCGGTTTCGCACAGATTAGAAGTCCGAAAACAGTGCATTCAAGAGTGAAAATGAACATGATGCAACTGACCCATTCATATTGCGAGGGTGCGAGTGGTAAACCCTTCTTGCTACCTTGGCGGTGATGCCGTCGGGGCCGCTGTGCTCTTCCAGTCTGAAAATAAGGTTTGTTCGATAGTAATTCTCGTCGACCTCGGGCGGAATCTCGTCGTGCGTCCGGAGTCGGAGGGAAAGGTTCGGGTAACTCTGGAGCTCGTTGAGCTGTGACTCCAAAATCTTGATTCGTTCCGACAGTCTCGCAATCTCCGATCGGCATCTGGGGCATCCGAGCTCGTTTTCGTGGCCATCTCGCTGCAGCATCGGGGAGGGAGAAGAGGAGACTGAACCAAGAGGGGTCATGAAAACCGTGGTCCGATTGGTGCACCCTCCGAACTTGGTCGATCCTCATGCAACTTCATCCCTTTCGCACACTTGTTTGACGTTTCCGTGCGACGTGCTCCGGAATGCAAAGAGATCTTTCAGGGTAAGGACGAAAGCCAAGAATGCAAGCGACACGGGATGAAGGCAAAGGCTGTACCGTGTGCCCACCGGCCGAGCGTTTCGGTAGATTGGGAATGGCAATACTGGAGTTTGAGATAGATCTACGTTTGAACTTGGTACAGCTAAAAATGCGCTACGTAGTGTAGAACGAAGTGGAAGTCCAATTGTCCAAGTCCAAAATGTTAAGTCTTGTGTTGTTACCATGTCACCTGCTCTTGTTCAAAATCAAATGGCGGGAAGACCGCCAGGGAACCACTTGCTGCACGTCCTGTTGTGCGCACCCAAACAAGGCGTCAGTGAATACTATTTTTGCCCCAAAAATAAAGCGCGAATCTCACCAAGCGGCCCAATCGCTGTCATCCTGCGCCGTCAACTTGACACCATTCGTGGCCGCCGCGTAGATCGTGTCGCAGCTGCGGACAGTTGGGGAACCGATTCCGCCCGGCCAGTCTACGTGTGTAACGTGCGTGACGGCGAGACTCTTTGATGCAAAAAGACGCAACGTACATTTCGAGCACTGCCACGACGCCCAGTCGGTAAAGTCCTGGCTTGTCATCGCTTTCCCAGAGACATACGCTGCGTGGATGGTGTCACACGTGCGTGTGCTGGGTGGTGGCGGGGGGGGTGGTGGGGTCGACGGGGAGCCGATTCCGTTGGGGAACCCTAAAAGAACATATTGCGTCACATAGCGGAAGCAAAACACAACGGCATCGCGGAGTTCTTACAGGTTTTGCATCCCCTACAAGATGGGACGTTCGAATATCGATGAGCTGAACCAGCACCAAAAGTATAGATGCGCCGCCGAAAAGACTCACCAAGCCGCCCAGTCAGAATAGTCTTGGCTCGTCATTTTCGTCCCAGCGGTGTAAGCGGCGTAAATGGAGTCACACGAGCGGGTCGAAGGTGGGGGTGGTGGGGGCGGGGGCGGAGTGGACGGGGAGCCGATGCCCTTGGGGAACCCTGCAAAATGCAAAGAAGTATTGTGGGTGAGCAAAAAGAGAAAACGGGGGAACGGGATGTGGGTGGGGTGGAATGCTCACAGGTTTTGCACGACCTGCACGACGACGATGCAGTATCAGTCAGTGGTCAGAGTCAAGTTACCACCAAATGTGCGGCCACCACATACCATGTGTTCCAATCCGCATAGTCTGCGTCCGTCATCTTGACCCCCGCAAGGTACGCGCTGTAGATCGTGTCGCACGAGCGCACCTGGACGATCGTGGTTGTCTTTACCGGCGCGGCCGTGGTGGTTGTGGTTGGCTTTGCGGCAGCTTTCGTGGTGGTGGTCGGCTTGGGTGGCACGCTTTGAGCGCAATAAAAGGGTGTTTAAAAAGCTTAGCCGCAACGCAATGAAGGAAAGATGAAACGTACGTCTTGATAGTTGTGGCGGTTCGCGTCTGGGTCGTTTTGCTGGTTGTGACGGGCTTTGGTTTGGTGGTGGTGGTGCTCTTGCGGGGTCGCCCGCTGATGAAGGTGATGTGAAATGTAAGTTGTGAGATTCAAACTAGGGAGGCAAAAGAAAAGACAGACAGAGAGAGAGATGACTCACGTTGACGTGGCGGATGTCATGGCGGTTGCACTGGGGGGGAAAACGAAACAGATTGATTAACAAAAAGGGAAGAGTACAGGCTAGCCGATGACGATGCTCAGCTACCTACGTCACGGTCTGGCCTGTAGTAGGAGTTTCCACTACAGTTGCCGACGTTGCGGCAGTTTCGGTCGCAGTGGCTGACGTCGTTTCAGTCTCCGAGGAGGTTTCAGTTGACGTTGTAGATTGGGTAGTCTCGGTGGCAGTCGTTACAGTGATCGTTTGCGTCGTTGAGGTGCTCATAGTTTCGCTATCAAGATCAAACACAGACTCGATTGGGCACTGGACGGAACGCAGAACATCGCTTTGGCCAACTCACGTCGTTGTCGGAGTTTCCGTCGTAGTTTCGCTGTCAAGATCAAACCCAGACTCGATCACACAACTGGACGGAACATCGCTTTGGGGCCAACTCACGTCGTTGTCGGAGTTTCCGTCGTAGTTTCGCTGTCAAGATCAAATCCAGGCTCGATTACGCAACTGGACGGAACGAAAACATCGCTTTGGG
>KQ965734.1:68893-200035 GCA_001574975.1 Gonapodya prolifera JEL478
GTTTCCGTCGTAGTTTCGCTACAAGATCAAATCCAGGCTCGATTACGCTACTGGACGGAACGAAAACGTCGCTTTGGGTCGACTCACGTGGTCGTCGGAGTTTCCGTCGTAGTTTCGCTTCCAAGATCAAAACCAGACTCGATTACGCAACTGGACGGAACGATATCAAGGCTTTGGGGTCGACTCACGTCGTTGTGGCAGTCTCTGACGTAGTAGCGGTTGTTGTGGCGCTGGTCGTGGATGGGCTGTTGGAGCAGGTGGCAGGTGTAGGGAGAAGGTGAGGTGAGGTGAGATGAGCGGTATTCCGTGTGGAAGATGGTGCACGGTGCACAGTGTGTACGCGTGTGTGCGTGCATTGGCACTATGACGCTCACGTTTGGGTCTCGGTGGTAGTGCTCGACGTTGCGCTGTGACGAGGAGAGGAGAAGGGAGAGGGGAGAGGGGATGGTGAGGTTAGTTGTGGACCAGGGATACGTTGTCCTCTGCTCTGCCTCTGTTTCGAGGTAGTGAGCACGTACGTTTGCGTCTTGGTAGTGGTGGACGACGTTGCGCTGGACATGGAGGAGAGATGGTGGGGATAAGGAACCCGGAACACGATGTGCTGTGACGTGAGCGGCAGTCAGGCACGCACGTTTGAGTTTTCGTCGTCGTGCTCGTGGTTCGCCTGGAAAGGAGAGTGCATGCGTTAGTTGATCAAGAACTTGGCGAGCAGATGTCGGGATGGAGTCCTGCTCTCACGTTTGTGTTTTCGACGTGGTGGACGAGGTACGTCTTCACGAACGCCAAAGAATGCAAAAGACATGCGAGTTGCGGCCATGGTCCAACACAACACCGACAGTCAGCCCAACTTGACTTGTGCGGGAAAAATGCACGGTGGTTTGCTCTCACGTCTGAGTCTTTGTTGTCGTCTGGATGCAGGGTTTGTTGGGAGTGACTGGTTGCCAACCGTTTGAGCATTTGTACTCGACGATGTTGTTTCCACCGCAGCGAACATCTGAGCATGGGCATTGGCGGGGGAGACGGGCGACCGCAGCGATTGAGACACACGCGGCATGAGCAATGCACAGAAGACGTCCAACCCACTGCTTCCCCAGTCCCATGTGGAAGCCTTTGAGCATGAGCATGCTTTCGTCGCGTCGCCCATGTCGAGGGAGACACCTGATGTGGGGGGGAGTGGGGTGTGCGTGAGGCCAGCAGGGGTCAGCATTCACTGCAATCCACAAGCATAGCAGGCAATCCACGCACACCACCCGCTGCATTGGCTGCTATCCGTGCAGATTGCGCCCACGGCAAGCGGGGGTGCGGCGTCGGATGCGCGGGGTAGTGCGAGGGCCAGCGCGGCGGCAATCACGGCGGCGGCAAGCGTGGGTGCGCGCATCTCGGGTCACGTGCGAGCGAGCGTGAATGGATAGATGGCGTGGATTCCGGATTCCTTCCGAGAACGAAGCAGAGATCCTTCCCGCGCCACCGGGCGAATCGCAAGGGCCAAGGCTGAATTTGGAAAGGCCGGAGTGCGCCACACGCCACTCGGGGCTCCGACTTTTCATGTATTTCGGACGCACAAGCACACGCCGGCGCACGATTTGCTTTGATGAAATGAAAATGGAACACGCGGGCGCGGGAGTGGGGCGGGCGCGGGTGTGGCAGATCGGTCGCACGGACTTTCCATTTCGGGGTTACTCTGATAAGCTTTGCATTCAGTCGCAGCTACTTAGCTACGACGAATGTACATAAATGAGGTCCACACAAAAGCAAAGCAAGAGATTCTGGTGTATTCTTATCTGCTGCCTACACACCGACTCTCCGGCCCGCACACGCCACACCATCCTTTTCCCCGCCATGCAAGGGCAGATCACTCGCATCCGACGTTTGTGTAGCAAGAAAACGAGAGCGCACCTTGCCATCGTCAATATCCAATTCAATTCAAGTCGCATTTTATATACAAGAGCCGCTATGTACATTCATTTGGGGGGTGGGGAGGAGAGATATTTCGGACCGAACTGGAATGGAAAGAGGGTGTCTCCTCTGTCACCGAATCACCAATGAATTACATTGACAACTGTCTCCAAGTGTTACCAAACTACTGCTCGGGTCCATTCCCATTGCAGTCAATCACCATCGCCCATTCAACTTGGCGAAGTGACCTTTCCCTTGTACATGCACTCGCACTTTCTCACCCCTCACGCCTTAGCCGCAACAGTCACACTAATCGGCCCACCCGTCAGCAGAGCCCCACTGACGGAAATCGTGGGCACAACGGACGGTTTCTGCCCGTTGCACGTCACGCCCGCGGGCGCGACGAAGATCCCGCCGATGTTGGGTGCGTCGTTTACGGTTTCGACTGTGTTTGCGTTGGTGGTGGTTGAGATTGAGTGTGAGGCGTGAGCGTGGAGAAGAAAATAGAAGTAGAGCGGGGAGCGTACGTCAGAAACCATTTGCACTGCGAAACAACAGATATACGCACACGACCACACATTCCCCTGTGCCACCGACTTGCTCACACCCCACGAATTCGCGATCCCGACACTCGCCATCCCGCCAAACGTCACTTTGATCGCTGCCAGCCCGCCGTTCCTGTCGTCCGCGGGTTGGTCGTTGCCGTTCACCTTGACAAGAAAATTTAATTGAAAATTGACGGTGCCGCCGGCGGGGTAGCATGATGAGATGGAGGAGGTGAAGGAATACGGGACGGCGCCGGTCCTTGGAAATAAGGTCAGAAAGAGTAAGTCACGTCACATGATGACAGAGAGGTGGAGGAATTGAGAACTCACGGAGCAGGAGCGGCTGGTACAGGTGCTGGCGTCGCACCGCCTGCCGCTGGGGTTGGTGTTGCGGGGACTGGTGGGGGTGTGGCGGGGATTGGAGCGGGAGCGGGAGTGCTGAACAACGACGTCAATGATTTTCGAAGAAGAGTGAACGACCGCGCAAAAAGTCCTTCACTTACCCTGCACGTGTACGAAGGAATGGAGAACCGGAGAAGTGGGGAAGCGGAGAAGCGGAGAAGCGGCGAGGCGACCAAAAAAAAAAATAAAGCAACCGGGGGGACATATCAATCCACAACATCCCCGCACCCCGCACCCTATTCAAAGCGGACACTACGCACCAGCTCCTCCTCCTGCATTTCCATCAGCACCACCTCCGTTTCCACCGCCATTAGCAGCGCCACCACCCGCAGCATTCCCCACAACATTGGGCGCAATCGCCGCCCCACTGAGCATCTGGCCCGTCATCGTGACCGTGACGGGGGTGTCCATCACCCCCCCATTACACGTCACACCCTGCGCCGCGAAATTGCCTCCGACGATAGGCTGGTCATTCATGGTCTCGAACAACCACACGTTCCCCTGCGTGCGTGAGTTCGCAACGTTCCACGTCTGAGCGGCCGTGATGGCCGTGGCGCCCGTGAATGTGATTTGCAGTGCGGCCAAGCCTACGTCTTCGTTTTGAGGTGCGTGCCCGTTGTGGCTGAGCGTGCCGCCGAACCCGAACATGGCTGGGGTGGTGCCCCAGCAGTTGCCCAGCTGGGCTTGGAAGACCACGGGGACGGCGCCAGCACCGGCTCCACCAGCCGCTCTGGGTAGGGTAGAGCGAGGGGTGGGAAGGGAAGGGAGGTAGAGAGCCATTGTGTGAGGTGGATTCGGGCGTCGAGTGGATGATCACAAGGGGTATGACTTACGGAGCAGGAGCAGGAGTGGGAGTGACGGGCGCGTCTTGCGGAGGCGGGTCCACAGCGGGAGTCGCCGGGGTAGGGACGGGAACGGGCGGGGGTTGGGCGCTGTGCACGTTGAGAGAATTGTCAGCGTGAGTGCCAAGCACTGTTGCGGTTGAGAGTCTAGCCACGTACCCTTGTCCTTGACCACCTTTTGGTATAAGTGTGAAGAGTGAGTTGAAAGTTAAGGCAACGGTTACATTAGAATCTATCACGCGAAGGGTATTGAAATGGCGCTTACCTCCCGGAGCACCAGGGCATCCGTCTCTGCATAAGGTCATACATGTCAACAAAAGAACGCGTTGAGACTAGTCCAACTTGGAACTTACGGTGCTGGGGCGGGGGTTGCAGGAACCGGGGCAGGTGCAGGTGTGGCGGGGACTGGGGCTGGAGTGCTGGGGATGCATGAAGTGTGTGAGTTGTGGGTCGAAAGTGTTCGGCAAAAAAGTGGTGGGCGTTTACTTACCCTACACCAAGGAACCACCAGGAAATGCGCCGCGATCCGCGTCAGTGGATAAAGTCCCAGAAGGTGATTTAAAAAGGATTTAATGCACCTGCATTCCCGCCTCCTCCTGCATTTCCACCGTTTCCAGCGTTTCCACCATCTCCACCACCGGCAGCACCACCACCACCTGCAGCGTTCCCCACAATAGAAGGCGCAATCGCCGCACCGTTGAGCATTTTGCCAGACATGGTCACGGTGATGGGGGTGGAAAGCTGGCCGCCGTTGCAGGTCACGCCGGTTGCTTGGAAGTTGCCACCAATACTGGGCTGATCGTTCTGGGTCTCAAACGACCACACATTTCCCACCGTGCGCGAGTTGGCAACGTTCCAGGTCTGCGCGGTCGTGATGGCGGTGGCGCCCGTGAATGTTATTTGCAGCGCGGCCAGACCAACGTCCTCGTTTTGTGGCGCGTGGCCGTTGTGCGACATTGTCCCGCCGAACCCGAATGTCGCGGGGTTGCCCCAGCAGTTGCCAAGTGTGGCTTGAAAGACGACCGGAACACTGATCGGTTGTGTGTGGCAAGAGTGCGTGAGGACCTGTCCAACGTCGTGCACCCGCACTTACAACGGTCGTACTCACGCTTGTCGTCGTTGCAACGGCGCTGCGACCGCGGCCTGCGCGAGTCCGGCCATTGCGATGATGGCGAGGATGCTCCGTTTCCGCGCAGATGACGTGTGAGGCGATGGAGCGGCCAGCGCACCTTGCGATTGACGATAAGATGGCATGGGACGTTGGGATGAGTCGGTAGGGGGAAGCGCCCTCGGTGCGGGTTAAATGAAATCAGAATGAAATGATCTTGGTGCCACAGGGTAGATTAACTTTGGTGTGTTTTGTGTTGCCTGGCTGCGGACAAGATCCATTTCTATCAAACGCTGTAGTGCGAGATTCACAATCAACAGGAGAATACGAGAGCGCAGCAAGCAGCTTTGCCATATTGGTTGGCCATGCTGTGGTGGCGGCGTCAGCGCGCGGTTTTGCTGCAACTTGTGACGACGTTATTTCTCCGAGATCCGCCGGCGCCCTTCAAATTTGGCTTTGAGGGGCTTCATGGACGGCCGATGGCGGCGCGAGCACAGTAGATTTCGTGGGACCCATGTCCGGTGGAAGTTGGAGAACAGGTGGGGGGAGTTTCGGCAATTCAAACCTTTCTTTCTTGCACCCGAAAATGAAAGTAAACTTGTCTTCGAAAGAGGGTATACCGTATTGTTGCAATAACGTTGACCACAGGTAAAAATATTAGGCGAATGAAGATGTGTACGACGGAATTATTGGACGCAGTCAAACGAGCTGTAACTGGTCCAGTCCACCATCCATGATGGTCACTGGATATGGTGCTGTTCGCAAAAATTTTATTCAAAAGAAGATGGAAAGTATATCTGCGATTACGCAAACGCTCCACCCTTTGGCACTTCGTCGGTCAATTCAGGTGTTCCTTCCGCTCGAGGGGACGAGAACTTGGTCTGGAGGAACGTTTTGATCATTCCCTCCTGTTTCTGGTCCATGGCGTAGTACGCTTCAAGGAAAAGTGAAATGCATCAACGGACGAGAACACTGAAGGAAACCGTCCACCAATCTCACCATCGGCGCACTTCTCAAACGGAAGCCTGTGCGTGAGTAGGACAGTCGGGTCGTGCTCCCCGGTCTCGATCTTCTTCATCAGTTCCTTCCAGTACCTAATTTGAGACGCCGTCAGTCTTCGTTCATCAGTCCCAACACTTCATCATACATACTTTTGCACCGGCGCTTGGCCACACCCAATCAGTCTGATCCCCTTCTCCATCACTCCACCAATCAGCAGCCCGTTTGTCGTTCCTGCGTAGTCGGCAATCACACCGATCGAACCAAACTTTCATCGCGTTGTGGGAAGACATCAGGGTGGTCGGTGAGGAAGATAAAGAAAAACAGGGGGAACATACCTTTCTCACGGCCCGAATGCACTCATTCAGAACCTCTGGCTGATCCGTCTCCAGCCCAATCGCCGCCTGGATCGTATGCGTCCACGACTTGCGATACCTGAACCCAGCGCAGTCGATGCACCTGTCGAGCCCACCTGGGTACTTTTCGAGGATCGTGGTGACAACCGCATCGGCACCCCGTTCCTTTTCAAGCTCCTCAAAGTTGTACACGTCGACGCCAAACTTCTCGTGTGCGAACTTGAGCCGCGCGGGCACCTTGTCGATCCCGACGATGCGCGCGGCGCGGAAGGTACGTTGGAGCCATTGGCAGACTTCGAGCCCGATGGGACCAAGCCCCTGCAGCGAAGGAAGGGAAGTGTTGGCGTTGAAAGTGCTGGCGGCACAAACACAAAAAAAAGAGGACGCTACTCACCCAAACTCCAATAGTCTCCCCTTGCTTGCATCCCGTGTCAAAGACGGCATGGTAGCTTGTTGCGACAATGTCCGATAGGAACAGAGCCTTCTCGTCAGGCACGGTGTCCGGCACTTTCAGCAGGTTGAAGTCGGCAAAGGGCACGCGCACGTATTCCGCTTGGCACCCGCCAAAGCCACCGACGAAGTGGGAGTAGCCGAAGATCCCGGAGGTTGTTTGGCCGTATCTGAATGGCACGGAAAGAGTTTTAAGAGGTTATTCGAAGTTCGCATGCAAATTATACGCACAACTTTTTCATAATTGGAGAGGCATTCGTCGTGTCGCACGCAGTCGTGAGCATCTCTTTGCAGAACCGACACGAGCCACAGGAGATGGGAAAGCAGATGCTACGGTGCGCGAAGAGAAGGAAAGAGAAAAAGAGGGTTGGGGTGAAGCGGGGAAATAATGACGGCTTCGATCAACAAAGTTCGAGACTTTCGAGGTAAACAGAAACCTACACGACTCTGTCACCGATTTTGTACTCCCCGTTAGACAGCGCCTCGCCAAGCTCGTCGATTCTGCCCATCCTAAATAAACGGTGACCTCATCAATCGAGTCACATCACATCATGTTTCAAGTAATTGCTCACGCTTCATGGCCAAGCACAAATCCACGCTCCAGATCCATGATTTCCCCATGGAGAAGGTGAAGGTCTTGCGAAAGAAAGTCAGTGAACCGACTTCGAACCGACTTGCAATGACACCATCGAAATTCCCAAAAGACGAGCTCTACCCACCGCTTCCACACACCGTGCTTCCAGTCACTCTGATGACTGCATCTTTTGGGTCGGTGACTGCCGGGATCGGCTCTTGCGTCATCCTCACGTCGTTTTTGCCCCACCACGTGCACGCGAGCATCTTCTCATCGCCGGGGCGGGTCTTTGGATCCTTGGTCAGCGAGAGCGCGTGTGCGGGGCCGAGGTATTGGTCGAGCTTGTGCACGGCTTGCGTGAATGCCATGGTGGGTTCGTTTGAGTGCAGCCGTTTGAGTGCAGCCTTTAATGTAAATTGTGGCCACAGCTGAGTTTACATTGCTGGAGTTCTGTGTTATGGCGGAGAAATACCAATGTTTATTGAGATGTATAACAGCTCATCTGTACGCTAAACGATTTGTCTCTCTTGGACTCGACTACTGTTTTGACCGCCGTGCACTTACGGTTCAAGTCGAAGATTTTTCAGTCCTTGTTACAAACTCTTTAATATTTGCCAATAATTTTGGGACACCGCACAACCTATAGCTTCTCTGGCACGGTCCGAAAAGCCAACCGAGGAAACTGTCCCAAAAACACCGGCTACATATCCACCATGTACTTTTTGCCAGCTTAGCATTGCACCAAACTCCGGCATAAAGCTGGTACCTTTTTGCTGGGATGACGGCTGTACTGCTTCAGAGAAATGAAACTGACTTTTATGATCTTAATTTTGTGGCATTGAGGTTCGCACAGTCAGCGCTTAAAGTGAAGAGCTTTCATGTAATGTTGGAGATCCGGTCTCAAAAGGACGGGGCAAGAGAGAAAGGTAGACGTAAGGTGTTTGTGTTCAGGCCCCTGGCCTCATGTGGAACTCAACCAAAGACGATTATCCCGAGTTGCACCGACGAAGACCGACGAAGACGTTTGCCAAGTCTTTTCAAAGGAAAAGGAGCAGGAAGCGGAAAAGCAACAAGGTGCAAGGCGTATGCCATAGGAGAGACCAGGAGCGCGTGGACAGGGTGAATAAAGGTGGGTGGTGAGGCGGAGGCGGAAGGCGGGGTTCAAATCACACCAGACTGATGCTGGAGCGGATGATGAGGAATGGGATGGTGAACGAGAAGGAGCGGTCTTGATTGTGGGTCTTCTGGGTGGAGCAGTGTTGCGAGGGCAAGCTGATTGTGGGTCAGCGAGGGTATACTGGACCCGGGGCTAGAGGAAGGAGGAAGGAGGAGAAATTATGGGAAAGGAGCTGATATTTCTGTTGAGTTGAGCGTCAGGGCTAGCGTTAATGAGTATATGGCGGTGCAGGCCAAGTTTGGAACGGTTCTTGGGAACTGGAAAGCGTATATGGAGAGGACTACGGGTACGGAACAAAGTGGCTCAAAGTGAGAAGGTACCATCAGAGGAACTAGAAGGGATAGAGGTGGCTATCAGGGGGAGAACAACTGGGTTGCAAGAGTTTCCCTGTTCTCGATAATATGTTCGGCCCAATGACTCTCGTTATGCTTCTCGCCGAAGGTTCACCGAAAACGCACAAGTGTACCTTGCCAATAACGCTGCAATGTCGAACACAGCAAATGTCGACCGCGTCCGAACACTACTGGACCGTGCAAGAGCCGAGGCCGCCACTGGCTCTGCGAAGGACGGATTCGCAGACGCCGTGGCGGCACTGGAAGCTGCAGCACAGGCCCTGCGTGGGGTTGGGGTCCGGGAGGCCGGATCCGGGACTGGCGCGGGAGTGTTCGGGAAACCCGCAAATACGTTGGTGTCTAGTACCGGTGGGGACCAGGTGCGCCAACTACTTCAACACGCGCGGGCGGCGGTGGAACTTGCACAGCAACAGTGGGAGCGAAGTGAGGGGGAGAATTTGAGTGGGGCAGGGTCGGGGTCCGTTTCGCGTTCCTCGACTCCCACCACGAATGGGACTGTTGTGGGTCAAGTAGGACTCGTACAACCTATGAAGGCACCACCACCCAAACCACCGAAACCGCGAGGGCTGGATGGTGAGTTGTGGTGTACATAGCTCCCCTCTCCTCGTTGAATGACTATGCCGACCTTTCCTTCCACTTTCCAATCCACCCCTTCCGCACCACTCCACTTAACGCCGCTACGCTCACACAGCACCAATCCCCTCTACCACCACCGCGTCTCCCTCAACCCTCCGCCGAGCCGCCACAGTGTCATCCTCCGGTTGGTCCTACACATCCCCTTCCACACAGCCTACGGCTCCTCCTTCCGGAAGATCTACTCCCCTCACAAGACCTTCCCCTCCCTCACCCGCCACCCGCCCACTCTCAACAATCGACACTCCGACTATCCCATCCCGCCCGGCCACTCCGTCATCCTCTCCCTCACTACCTGCTCGACCTGTCGCTGCCGCTGCAATTGGAAACCTTCGGGGATCATCTCCTAGGGCCTCATTTGACGGAGGGGTGGGAGCCAGTGCTTTTGCGGGACTCCGAGCAGCGGCCCTGGTGTCCTCCCACCGCGCCTCGCTAGAATCATCCCCGAGGTCCTCTTTCGACGGAGGGACTGCTTCTGGAACAGTAACGAGACCAGCTCCTCCATCGCACCGAACTTCCCTTGAAAATTCTCCCCGGTCGTCATTTGATGGACCACCCCCACCCATTCCCGCCCGGCGTAGCCTCTCTGCAGACCGCCGACCACCTTCCCCTCCTCCTACCGGTGCCGCACCACCCCCGATACCCCCCCGCCGGAGTATGTCTGCCGACCGGCGGCCTCCAACCCCCACGCAGCCCGCCCCCCTTGGCCGTCCTGGGAGTGCCGCCAGCATTGGCACGCAGGCCACGGCTGACGGGGTGGAGGATCACCTGCACATAGCTGCGGGACTCGCGCGGGTGCGGGGTCCCGTTGCTGTTCGAGGGATCCCAGGAACAGGGATGGCGAACCCACAGAGGGAACAGGGACGGAGACGACCAAAGGTACCAGGAAGTCCTCTGTTGAGGTTCCATGGGGAGTTGCAGCGGCAATTGGATGTAGTTGCTGCAGAGATGAGAACGGGGGATCTGGCGTCAGCAGCATCCGGTGGCGGATCATTACCACCGTCTGCCACTTCATCTCCGGGTTCCCTCTCCCCGGACGAGCGACTCAGGGCCCTCAAGGAGGCACATGCAGCTATTCAAATGGGGCAGGGCCGAGTGATTGCTCTCATGGACCTTGCCCGTCGCACTTCCCTATTGGACCTCCGCCCCGCCGTACTTGCCCGCGTCCTGGCTTCTATTGATCAGCACGTGTTCCTTTCGGTGCGTCCATCGGACATTGTGTACCACCGGCCTCCGAAAAACCCGAGTGAGCGCCTACAACGGTCCACCGACCTGTTCAACTTCTTTTCACGAGCCGTTGAGGCGTCGATACTGGAACAGCCCCTCGCATCAATGCGGGCTCGTGCTATCCATCACTGGGCCGAGGTGTGCGGGGAACTTTGGCGCTGTCGATGCATGCAGGCGCTCAAGGCCATAACGTCAGCCATGACAACCCCACCGATCGCCCGCCTTCGAGCCACGTGGAGCGTTGTACCCGCTCGGAGCCTGAAAGCTCTTGCAGAGTACAAGAACGTTTTAAGTGAGGAACACAACTACTGGTCGTACCGGGAGTGGGCTGGCCGAAACGCCGTCAGGCCCGCCGTGCCCTTCCTGGGAGTGTACATACAGGACGTTTATTACCTCGCCGCGGTTGTCAAGAAGGAGGTGGGAACGGACGACCCGGAGATCCTTTTGGGTGACACGAGGGTGGCCGAGGTGGTAGAACGAGTCGCGTGGTACCAGCAAGGTCAACGATACCAGCACGTCATGAGGGACGGAAAGGGGCAAACGGTGGATATGAGTGAGATGTTCTTTGGAAAGGATGAAGCGAGGAAGGGTGAGGCGGACAGATTGTCGGCGGGAGAAACGGAGTTGGGTAAGAGGACATCTGCGGCATCAATTGGTGGTGGTGTCGTCGCGTCTATTCTGGCAGCAGCTGCCGCGGCCCCCGCTGCACTGCCGACGGGAGGGATGGCAGCGGGGGAGCGGACCTCAATGTATCAGATGCTGATGGGGGCAGTTCCTGTCTCTGGCGACCGGTCTGACATTGGAGGTGCAGCCCGAGAGGTCCTTCACGCTCTTCTCCGAGCGATCCCTGGTGCAGGCAAAAAGGGGAGCGGGGGTCCAATTTCAGGAACCGTTGAGGATGGACTGAAGGAAATGGACGGGGACCAGATGGCGGTGTTCGTGGCGCATTGGGTGCTGACGCGGGAATGGCTCTCGGAGCAGGAGGTGGACGAGTTGTCGGCCCAAAGAGAACCCAAGTTGGTCGGCGAGGAAGAAGAATCGGGATGGGCAGGCGCGGGGCGGCCTTTGAGCGGACTGGACGAGTACTCAGAGAGGGGTGAGAGGCGGTCATGGATACTCAAGAAGATGATGCGTGATGTTGCAACGAGAAGTTGGAGTGGCGAGGGAGACGACGATGACGAGTCCGACGGGGTTGTGCATAGGACCAGACATTCCATGGTTGAAGGGCTGATCGGTGGTGACGGGGATGGGAAGAAGTCCAAGCGGTGGAGCCGAGGCACCAGTGCCGGGAAGGAAGACCGACGCTCGCTCAGTCTGTTTGGAATCGGCAAGGGGACGGGCAGTGGGACGGGACACGAGCGCATTTCATCGGCGTCTGAAGGGAGCACCACACTGGTGGAATCGACACGAGACTCGGGTGCGTCTGGGCACTCGTCTGTGTCATCGAGTTCGGGGATATCACCTGCGAGCTCGAGGCCCAACTCCACCATGGGTTTACCCAACAGGCTTTCCACAGCGTCCAGCGCAGACGACGTGCATGGACCGTCTGGGAAGCGGGCGAGCAAGGCGGAAGGGGATGCACCTGCATCGAAGCCAGGGCAAGGCGGAGCGCCCAAACCGTTTGCGTACCTCTCGGCGGACCAGCTGGGCATGCGCAAAGTTGGATCAGAGCACCGGCGAGCAGCAACGGTGGGGGAATCGGCGGCGATGGAAGAGGTGACTGGCGCCGCCCATCTCCCCGCGGCGCACAAGCCCCATCGGATGTCTGCAGGGGTGAGGTTTGCTGACGCAGGGGAGACGAGAGATGTTGGAAACGCGGGAGGTGATATGTCGCCAACGAGGAGCCCAAGTGCAGACTCGGTTGTGAGGGCGCTTACACCGGCTGCGACGCCTCCGCTTCCCGCAAGAGTTCCACCCACACCTTCCCGAGGGGGCAAGCCAACCACCGTTTCCATCGGGGGTGATGTTTCCCCCAAATCATCCATGCCCTCTTCCATGTCGCTGGGAAACCTGTCTAGTCGTGCGAAATCGCCCCCTCCAGACCTCCCTGCCCGGCGCATGTCGGCACTTCTGTCAGGACCTGTTTCACCTCCCGTGCCCCGTCTTCCTCCCCGTACCGCATCACCCAAAGATTCTGTGGCGATGCCTAGTGAGCCGCCTCAAGTCCCCACGCCGATTCCAACGTCTGCCCTTGGATTGACGGGGACGGGAAAGCCGCGAGGTCCCCTTGGAGATCCAAACGCCGCGCTGGCCCAGATTCTCGCTCAGCGACAAGCGGGGACAGATTCGGCGGACGACCTTGCGCTGAGACGACGGAGCACGCTGAAGCGGATTGGACAATAGGGCAGATGATGAGTCGCCTGGTGGGATTTGATTTTGGTCTTAATTAATTTCGGGGTTGTGGAGGGGATTGAGTTGGAATTCCACGCTGTATTTCGCGGTTTGGCACCTCATGCTGCATATCTTAGAGCATTTTTGGATTGGAATATTAGTGCAATGTACGTTAGATGATTGCATAATGACAAGCTAACATCAAAGCCTCGTTTGAATGAATGTGCTAGTTGCTACTTCGGTCCCATCAATGTCTTCTGAGTGTTTCTTGACGCACACCGCAGGATTTATTGGTACTCATTTTTATATGATTAGAATTAGAATGGTAAACTAATTTGAAAAGGGGAAAAGCAGTTCCTCGAACAATTATTCTTTGCGCCTTGATTATTTATTCTACTCCAAGTCCTCCAGAAATTCCATACCGCATCCCACTTGCTGTTACAACGATTGCTCCCAATGCATGTGCAGTCTCTTGCGCATCTTCAGGGAAGTTGGTTCCCGCCAGGACGGGGACAACCTTGCAACGTCTCAATTCTTGCTTCCATTTTTGGTACTCAGGGTTAATCACTGCACGGAGTCGATATAGTAATGTAGCTGCCCTTGCGTAAGTCTGCTGCACCTTTGACTGTGTTCATATTGTCCACAATGAGTATCACTCAACAAAGGAATCTAAAAAGGAATATCACTGAGCACTTGCAACATTCACGGAGTGCTTTGCTTCCAGTAGAAAAAGCGACTTCTTTGAAGATGAGTAGTAGACGCCTTCCCACTCCTGCACTGGTTTTCCCTTGCTATCCAACAAGATCCTGGGAATTCGACTACATCTCCCAGGGAGCCAAGAAGTTCCTTAATCACCAGCTTCCGAACTTCCTCCTCCAGTGCCTGATCCTCTTGCTGTGTCCAGCGTTCCTCTGCAATAAAGGCACTGATGAGACTGCTATTCGGTATATAGGTCTTTCCATCTGAAAGTGAGTCAACGGTGTTGAACACAACATCGCCAATTTGACCATCAGTCTGTAGCTGCTTGAGCCCATCGGCCCGGAAATTACGAACTATCGATGAAAGGTGACCATAGGCGGAGTTGTGATCATTCTCCTGGAATGTGCGCGACTTACGAATAAACCGTAGGTCTTCATCGGAGGCCACGCTGTACGATAGAAGTTCCCGTCCGCATCAAAGGTTGGCAGAAAGAATGTCTTCTTGTGAGGAATGACACAGCGTGGGCTTTCAGGGACTGTCCCTCTGTCTAGTTCAGAGATTCTTTTCTCAGGCTGCATGGGTTCGGATAAAGGATTTCCAGTACGAGAACTCTATCGATAGGGACTCGGTTGAAGGCCGGAGCGAATGTTCGCTTTGCTTTCCTTGCGCCCCTACGGTCAGTTCGGAGGACCCCGAGACCTCAATTTGCACGGGGCGCTGTTCCGCCACCCGATGAGGATTGAGTAGCGATACCCACACGGTGGCTTGAGTGTGCGAGTACCGGCGAGCAAGACGGGAAAGAAAGCATCGCAGAATGGCGGCTAGCCCTGCTTTGGTCCTTTGGAAGAATTGTTTCGGACCTGCAACTCCACACGCCTTTAACGCGAGCTGCCATGCCTGACTTTCTATCGCCCGACCTTGTTTCTCTGCGAGACAAGGCCGCTAAACTCGCAGACGATCTCCGCAAAATACTTAGTGATTCCGCGTCCGATTCCGACTCGTTCCCTCGAGTCCGCGACGCATCCAAAGCCGCAGGTGTCTACGAACTCACATCAAAATCATCCACATCGGCCCTTGCCATGCTCGTCGTCCGCGAAACCCTCGCCTCGCGGGGGGTCGGCCATCTCGCAGGTATCTTTGCACCCGACCCGGGATTTCTCTCAGGAGCGCAGGAGCCTGTGAGGGCATCTCACCTTGTTCCTGTTCTGGATGGAAGAAAGAGATGGGGCTTGGGAATCACGGAGCCCGCTGGCGTGACGCGCCCAACGTCAGCAAGGGTTGATGGACAACAGCTCGTCATAAACGGCACCAAATCGTACGTTACGGGCGGACAGCAAGCGGACTTTGTTGTGGCACTTGTGGAGGTGGAAGGCAAGGGACCTTCAATGGTGAGACGGGTTTTTTGTCCGCGACGACGGAAGCCTAAGCGCGTTGCGCTGACCGAGGACCGAGCGGAGCGAATTATCTGCGCGAAGCGCGAATGACACTGCGCAGCGCCCATATTCCCGCTGGAGGCGAGCGATCCACGCGAAGCGGAATACCAATATTGAGGCGTGGGGCACTTTACAATATCCCCGCGTTCCATGCGTCACTACCCATTTAATCATTGCAAAAAAAAAAAAAACAGGTCATCATCGACACAAACCTCCCCGGCGTCTCCATTTCCCGCCGCTTCTCCTCCATCGACGGATCCGCCCACGCCGCCTTCCTCTTCCAAGACGTGCGCGTTCCCCTGCACAACGCGCTGGGCAAGCCAGGGCAGGGCCGCTCTTCGGCACTCGTGCGCATCTCCCAAGTGCGCCTCGCAGTCGCAAGTGAAGCCGTCGGGTCATGCATCTACATTCTGGACGTCGTCGGAGAGTTCCTGTCCCGCGCAAGGAAGGGCGGCGCGCGGGCCCAGTCGGAGCGGATTCGTATGCGGTACGGACACCTCCGCGCGCTCACGTACGCCGCGCGCGCGACCGTGTACCGTTCGGCCCGGCTCGTGGATTCGGGCCAGGACGCGGTGAACGAGATCATCGCTGCGAAGCTCGTCGCCACGGAAGTCGCCGGAGAGGTCGTTGATACCGCGATTCAGCTCGTCGGTGGCGAAGCGCTTGTGGTGGGACACCCCCTGGAGGAAACCATGCGAAGACTCAGGACGCTCCGACTGGCGGAGGGTGAGACGGACACGTTGCGCGTGAATTTGGCGAGAGGGCATTTTGATTTGAAGAAGGGCAGATTGTAGATTGTGATGGCGATTTATTTAATGCCAAGACTTTTCCAAAATTATGGAAGTTCTCCGAAAGTGCGTCCGATGACATCAAGGAAGTGGACTGAGCCGGAAGATCAACGCAAAATCACGAAATTGATCGCCGCCGCAGCACGCCCCTCCTCCGCCATCCCCACTCTATACACGTCCAGCTCGCTCTTGGGCACGCCCTTGGTGTGGCGCAGAAAGTGATACATTGCCTTGCTGAGGCCACCACTCCACATTCCCATCATTAACTGGTATCAACCCCAATGCCATCCATCCGCAACGCCGTCTGCGCGCTCAGCATCGCGTGCATCGTGATCGCCGGTGAGATCGACGCATCTACACCCTCCGGAGATCCATCAAAGTAACGATCCCATCCGATCCCCCCCGCGATCGTCCATGGATCACACACATCTAGCGCCAGCTCATGGCACTAACAGCACCATGAACAGTACCATGAACGGTGTGTGGTGTATGCTGCGCGGGATCGTCTTTTGCTCTCATGCTCATCATATTCATCTCACGTAGGCACCACTATTCGCCGGCCGAACATGAACCCGGGCCTCAGTGGTATCCACGGCTGTACGTATCGCTCAAGTGTACTATTCGCCCGCTGCCCACTCACACATGTCTATGCGCAACGCAGCCGGACCCTACGGTTATGGCTCGGGCGAACCCGGATGGCCCCAACTCCGCCGTCTCGCACTCGACAGGCCCGACTTCAACAACCGCCCCGTGTGTTTTCTCGAGAAGCAGCTGTTTGTCGCGCGCCCGACGGTCCTCGATAACCCCGTAAACATGAATATCGACTACACCATCGACTACGGGTGCTCGATGCAAAAGTGCTTCGTACCCAAATTCCCCATGAACGCGCTCGCGAAAATGAATCTGACCAGCCGCGCTCTGTACCAGCAGTGGACCACCAAGTACCACGACTGGCTCGTCAACTTACGCGCAAACTTCTCCTCCAACCTCACCCTCGCGCTGAACAACACCGTCGACGGGTGCGCCAAGCAGGCCATCAACATGTCCATCGATGCCGTCAAGCAGAAGTACTGGAAGGTCCTGCCGGAATTCGAACATTCGGTGCCGGGGCACATTGGACTCGACTTCCTCAACGCGAACGTGTTCCCCAAGCTCAAGATGGCCGGCGTACCACCGAATGGTATTTTGACTTTCAACAACATGACCATCAACGTTACCGCGTTCGCAAACCTCTACTACGAGCCGTTCCAGCAATGCCTCAAGTCGAACCTCACGGTCGTGAGCCAGAAAATGAAGGCCGGTGCCGATGCATTAGTGGCGCAACAAAACACCGCCTTCATAAACTCAATGAACTCGATTTTGCCATTGGGAGTCAAAGGCAAAGTCACCATCGTCGAAGGCATGTCGCTCCTCACTGTAGACGGTGCTCCTCCTCGGTGAGCCTGATATCGCGTTCTCCATTTGGTATTGTTTGTTTTGAACCTTCACTCGCTTCCAAGATGCTGCGTCAATATGCTCAGCTATGACAAGGAAATGCAACAATGCAGCGGCGGCACACCGCCCTACTTTTACACCGAAATCTTCAAGCGAAACTTCTGTCTCACGACGTGTAACGTCATGTGAACATGCTCAAGTTTTCTATCCACATAGCTTCTGTTTGAGTGCCTGTAATATAAATCCAAATCAAATGTGTTTTAGTACAATCATAATGTCTTCGCTCATCCGGGGTATGCAGCCAGAACCTCATTGCAGAAGGGGTTCCCATCGATCTCCACTTTGTATTTCTCTTTGAGTCCTTGTACTGTCTCCAGCAATTCCTGCTCTGGCATTTTGTCCAGATCCGGTACGGAAGCGAAGTCCGCGAGGAAATTGCGAATGATGGTCGTTCCATCATCTATTTCACTTCGTGAAGATTTCCAAGGTCGCGGAGGTTCTTCATCGTCTACATTTGTACGTTTGGTCACCTTATGAATCACAAAAAGCGCGCGTCAGTCAGGCGGGGGACACACACCTTTCCCTGTGAATTCCTCTAGTTCCGCAGCTTTACGTTTCGCGACCTGCACGACCCTCTGTGGAAACTGCGCCAATTCCGCAACATGAATACCGAAACTTTGGTCGCACGCGCCGTCGTGCACTTTGTAGAGAAGTGTGATCGTGCCGTCGCCCAAGTACGCAGTGACATGAGAGTTTTTGACTGACGCAACCTTGTCGGCAAGCACGGTGAGTTCATGGAAGTGCGTAGCGAAGAGACAATGGCAGCGGATGTTGGTGGCGATATGTTCCGAAATAGCCCACGCAAGTCCAAACCCGTCGTATGTCGATGTTCCTCGACCCAGCTCGTCGATAACAATGAGAGAGTCGGGCGTCGCGGAGCGGAGAATCGCAGCAGTCTCCACCATTTCCATCATGAAAGTCGAAATGCCTCGGAGCTGGCTGTCACCCGATCCAACACGGCAGTAAACAGCATCAACAATGGAAACCTCGGGTTGACCGTCGTCGTCGGTTGCGGGAACATAGCAACCCATGAGCGCCATCAGAACAGCAATAGCGACAGAACGAATGTACGTGGATTTACCACCCATATTGGGCTAGCGCAATGCGAAGCAAGAAAGGTTAAAGTCCAACTCTTACCGTCAAGCTTCATCAAGCAACCCACCCCGGTGATAATATGGAAGCTTTTCCCGTTCTTCGCCAGCTCCACGTCGTTGGGTATAAACGAGATGTCCGTTTGCGCTTCCAGCAAGGGGTGCCGTAATCCCTTGAGGATTATCTTCGAGTCCTCGCTGCCTCTCGGATGGATTTTCGGTCGAACGTAAGGTATTGGGGCGTGCGTGCTCGCATGAGCGAACGCGGCAATGACGTCCATTTGGGCCATAATGTCGTTCAGAGACTCAAGGATTGGGAAGTAGCCGGCTACCGAGAGTCGGAAGAAACTTCTGGTCAGCACACGTGAGTACCCGATCAATGGGATAGTGAGGATTCACCTGCCACCTCTACGATCTGCTTCTCAATATCTCTTTGCTTCTCACGATATTCCGCCTCCGCGTCGGCATATCGACGGTCAAGATCGCGCAACTTCGCGGTTGTGAATAGAACACCGGCTTTTTGAGTTGCCAGTTCGATGTATTCCTTCTTGTTCCGCACCGCTGATGAATCCTGCACGGTGTCAGGTTCGCCATCAAAGCAAAAAGAGGTGAAGTGGATATCCGAATCGTTTGGTTCGGGAGACTTCACCTTGGTCGTGATACGAAGGTAGTGACCGTGTGGTTCCTTGTTTTCAAATTTGAGCTTCTTGTCATACTCAAGACCCAGTTCACGAGCCACGCGCTTGGCTTCTGGGACCATGCCGCTTTCGGCCTCTTCCATTCGTTGCTTGAGCTCTGGCTCGTTCGTTGGGGTTAGATGTTAGCGCACAAATTGATTGACGTCTCATACACTCACCCCCCAACCCCTCATCATAGTCGGCCTTCACAAAGAACTCGTGCCCCTTAAGATCCAAGTCCACCGTGGTATCCACCAACTCCTTGAACTTCTCCAGATCCTCGTCGTTCTTCTTGACAGGATCGATCCACACCTTCTCAACGAGGCCTCCATGAGTGCCCTCGTACGACTCGAGGAGCTCGACGAGGGCCGAATTCTGCGTCACACACTGGTAAATCCGCACAACGTCCTGCAGGGTCGCCTTCCCACGCTGGAACTTCTTGCCGAGGCGGACCAAATCGGGAACCTTTTTGAGGTGGTCCTGGAGGGCTTGTAGGACGGGGGGGTTATCGACAAGAACGGAGACAAGATTTTGTCGCTCGTCTGTGGTGTGGATGGACGAGAACGGGTGAAAGCTGGTTCAAAAGGTAATGGCGAGGGTAACCCACCAATAGTATCTGCTGCCACAAGAGGCTGGCGGATCCACTGGTTTAACAACCGAGTACCCTGCGCGGTCTTGCAGTGATTGAGCAGCGAGAAGAGAGACGCGGACTTTGTCGCTGTAAAGGGGAGATGAGAACACCGACATGACAGGCACAACAAGTTGTGGGGTCTGTTTAACCCAACTCACACTCAGCGCCCATGCCACCCAAATCCAGACTGCGCACCGCCGCGCTATCCAACCTCACGTACTGGTCCAGATCGTGGCGCGCAAGAGTATACTGTCCAAAGTTGGACTCGTCGCGCAGCAAGTCCAGGTATTTGAGCAAGGCAGCGAGAGGGCCGAGCGAGGCTGTGAGCGTGAGCTCGGCTGGATGCAGGTTAACGCCGCGTTAAAACGCGCACCCCATCGCATGTGCCTGGACAAACTCACTCCGTCCGCTCATGTTCTCGTCCACTAGTCTTTGCAGGTCGCTCTCCACGTCGTCCTCCTTGAACTCGGAGCGCTTTCGTTCGGTGATGACGACGCCGCACCGGTCGGCGACGGAGCGAAGCTTGTTGAAATCGGTTTGGTCCGAGGGGGAGGCAGTTGGAGGAGCGAGGAGGACTTCTTTGGCAGAAGTTTGAAGGAGGTACGACTGTTTGGGGATCGGTGGGATGATTGAATAGGTGGGGAAGTTGGAACAGGGCCGAAACGTCAACAAAAGTTGAAGCGATGTCACAATAGACGAAGGTGAGAGCGTACTTCAAGGTTGCAGAACAATTCGTTGTCGAGGAATTCGGAAAGTGCGAGGCGGCGAGTGGATGCGTCTGCGAGAGCCGCACCGACAATCTACGCAGCGATAGAAAGCAGTCGCAGAGGAAACTTTGGTTACAAGGCTACGGGGGAGTCCACTCCTGTGCAAAATCTCACTCGTTGATTGTCTTTGGTGACGACACGTAAGGCCACGACGACGGGGGCAGAGTTGAGGGACTTGTCAGAGTCGAAGAGGAGGTCCTCCAGGTCCTGTGTTACAGGAGTGGTGTAAACATGAGAGGCAGAACTGAGCAGGTTCGTGGTTGTGGTACATGTGCAAAACAAGGACTCTCCCCCGTTCCAGGCGTAGTTCCACGGAAGGTCGCTTCACGCAGCGAACCGCGGAAGTTCCCGGTCATGCATTCTGCGGAACGCAGGGTACACACCTGCAAGTTCCCCGGACTGCCCGACTTTGAAAGTCTCCACTTCTTGGACCCCTCAAGCGACCAAACCTCAACGCGATAACCCTTCTCCGTCAAGAGATACCTCATGTGCGACAATGCATTGACGGGGGAGAGTGTGCAGTAGGGAAGGTCGCCCATGTACTTGAGAGCCGTGGTTGTTTTGTAGACGGTGTTCGCGACGTGGAGAGCGTCGTCCCCGAAGAAGGCGTAGTACTTTCCATTGTCCTTTTCGAAAAAGCGCAGGGACGACGAGGAAGGCTTCTAAGTAGTTGGGAAGTCCTCAATTGACGCTGCGAAGATGCACAGGAAGTGAGACGAACCTCTGGAAGCCCCTTGAAAAATGATGCAAAGTAGTTGTCGCGACCTTTTTCGGAGTGAATCAGGTGGAAAAGAGCGTGAAACGGGACGAATCAATTGGATTTTGCAATCGCAACAAGTGGGATCGCACTACAAAGCACCACGATTGTTTTCCGATTTGCATCACGGACACGAACCTAGATCAAATGAGTTTGAGTCCTTGAAACTCTCGCCCATCGTTGAATCGATCGAATCTTCCAAACTCTGTGTTCAATTGAAGGCTGTGGTCACTGCCCTACGGAACTTAACTTTACTTCAACCCCAATCTCCCAGGCTTCTTCTTGCAGTTTCTCGTGATTGAATGTGTGTCGCCTTGTGGCTCTCCGACTCGATCGAGTTGCGCTTTCGCTTCCGTGTTCACCATCGAGCTGTTCAACACTTTGGGTAAGGTCATGAGCAGAGCTAACCGGAAACGTGAGCGTTTCTCCAGAGAATTGGGTACAAGACAGAGTTGATATGTACAGGAGATGCGAACATTACAGCTTGGGTGTTCCCAACCTTGCTTGGGATTGCAGCTTTCGAACCTTGACAACCTGGATATCCTTCATGGACTCAAGTTTTCTGGAAGTGGAGGTGGGAGGGACAGCAGCAGATTCGGTAAGGGCGGCACATTAATTAAAGTCAAACCGAAGTCGCAGGATCAAGATGGAAAGGTGGCAAAGAATTCGGTGGCAAAGGATGGTGCGAGGGGGCGGGGGCGTGCCACGGGGCATGATTGGTTCGCTCTGTTGGGCGGTTTGGTGCACTTCCCACCACGAAACGTGCGTGTGGGGCGGGGGGGGGGAACCACTTGGACATCAGCAGTTGCGAGTAGCCGGACCATCTTAACGATGCCGAGCTCGCCGACACCGTGCATATCACTGAAGACGCAGGGGGCTCGCATCGCTCCCATGGGCGATGGCGAGGACGGGGAGTGAATGGGAGCGGGCGTTACGTCAGGGAGCTGACCAGCGGGGACCAGGGAGAGCGCATGTGGACGCAGGTGATGAGCTCTTCGGTGATGGCGGTGAAGCGCCGGGAGAAGGACACGTGATGGTTCCGGGGCGGGTACAGGTCCAGGCGGGAAAGGCGGATATGGGGGAACTTCACTCAAAAGAGCAGGACAATCCAAGCCCGGCCTCCTGTGACTGCATCCCATGCGTCGTAAATAGGACCCGTCTCGTTCTCCGCTCACCGTGGGGTCTCTGTTTGCGGAGTACGTAGAACGTTTTGCCTCGATCACGCCGTGCTTGAGTCGGTCCGAGTTCGTCGACTTGGTTGAGCTCGTGGCGGCAGGTGGCGTGTTGGGCGTCATCGCTGGCGTGAGGGGTAGAAAGAAAGGCGCAGGACACGGTCATGAAAAGGTGGTTGGGCTGGAAGTTGATAACGTTATTGACGCCGACGTGGAGAAAGGAGTTGACAGCATGAACCCACACCGTCATCAACTTCCAGCCCAACCGCCATGAAGGGGTGGGAAGCTCTTCAGTCAGGGAAATGGATGATACTTGCATATGGTACAAGGATACAATATTTGTCAAAATTCATCTCATTGTGGTTCGTGTTTCCACTCGTGTAAGTATTTTGCGTAAGTATGTCGCGATCTGTTCTATCGCATGAAGGAACTCAACAGGGGAGCTGCAGTCTCTAGTTCTAAAGCAGTACGAAAACTTTTAAGATCTGTCGGGAGCCCGGTCATTGCAATAGAGGTTAAAAGGAAATGCTTAATTTTCGACGAAAACGTGTGAAGGAACAATTACCGCTCGACCGGGGGAGAATATATATATCGGATTAAATAATAACTACTTGGCCGTTTCCGAACCCCAATCGCCCGAGCCCGGTGCAATGCCGTCGGAACTACGATCAAACACTCGGGAGGTGCGGGCATTGATCGCAAGCAGCGTCAAGAGCAAAAGACGGTTTCGGGCGTCCAAAGGGTCCTCCGAATTAGGGTCGGTACAAGAGGCCAAAGCCTGTGCTATTCTTCGACCACTCTCACCACTGGTATTCCCATCTCAGTGTTGGTTCGTACCCGGGCTTCTCCTCCAAAGACATCCCCGACCTTACTGGCAAGGTCGCAATCGTCACTGGGGCGTCTGCTGGGCTGGGTTTCGAGTCAGTTCTCCAGCTCGCAAAGCACAACTGCCATGTGATTTGCATCGTCCGAAACGAGAAGAAAGGCCAAGAGGCGTTGCGGAAAGTTCGCCAAAAGTCGGAAAATGACAAGATCGAGCTGGAAGTTGCGGACCTTGCGGATTTGGACGCCATCAAGTCTTTTGCGGAGAAATTTGTTGCACGCGGACTGCCGCTCCATATATTGATGAATAATGCTGGTAGGCTCAGCAATTGGCGGATGACAGCTTTGTCGTTTTTGACGCCCTCCTCAAAATTTCCGCGTCCATCCGCTCGCTCATGCAATCGCTCCTCCGCCCGCGTCAAATTGCAAACTCAGGCATAACCGCAACGAAATTCAACTGCACCAAAGATGGATTCGAGATGCAGTGGCAGGTAAAGACAAAAGAGTGACGCGGTCATGCCATGATTCCATATCTGATCATTTCGGGAAAAGACAAACCATCTTGCACATTTCTACCTCACCCTGCTACTCCTCCCAGTGCTGCAAAAAACAGCCACAGCCGACACTCCTGTTGCCATTCACAACGTTTCGTCGATTGGTGCGTTTGCGCCGTACCCCAAAGATCAGGGTGGAGTGTTGGAGATTGATGACCAAGTCAATCCGGAGATCTACCACCCCATGTGTGCGTATGGGCAGAGCAAAGTGAGCCCATACCACTGATATATCTAAGCGTTTGGCCTCACAGCATTTTTCGAAGCTCGCGCAAATTGCCTTTACTCGAGAGCTAGCCCACCGCCTCGGTCCCAAATCCAATGTTACGGTGACTGTGTGTCATCCAGGCAGTGAGTATTGAGCTACCACAGGTTATTCGTTGAAAATCCGAACAAACTTTATCTTGCATTCATACTGAAGCCTTGATTCGCACCGAGATCGCAAGAAAATCGGACTACAGTTGTTTTTTTGCTCATATTGTTGACCTTTACTCGTGGTGTTTTGGTCCTTCAATTGAGAAAGGAGGTGAGACTTGTTGGCATGTTTGGGTGATGGATTCACACCTCAATTCGATAGCTCCAATTCACACCACTTTCATTTTTAGCGCTCACCCAGCTCTACCTTTCCACGTACCCTCTTTTTCCTGAACTCATGACCGAGCACCCTATTCCGAATGGTTCAATGTTCGATTATATTTGCCAACTCAAGGAAATTCGCCCCAACTCTCTGGCAGGCTCTGAGGAGATTCGGAAGCGCGTGTGGTGTATCAGTATCGAACAACTGAAGTCAAGAGGACTCCTGATTGCGGATGTGCCAGAATCCCCAGATGGCGATGGACTTGCCCGGGTCCTTTCGAAGAAGTCCTTCAAAATGTCGCGGATCAATTCACTAATGAATGGAGCTTAATCCAAGTGCACCAGCAGTTTCTGGAGTAGCATCAACCAAAAATTTAAATGCTAGGAGTATTGGAGCAAACCGCATTAATAATTGACCAGAGCTTAGAAGATGTCTGGAGAAACAGGTTTCCATTAATTAAGAGATTAGATTGTTATTAGACATCGCTGTATAACTGCCATTGGCTTCTTAGCTTCAGCTACTTCTGCGACTGCTTGGCACCCACAAATCAGAGCTCCCCCACGTCTTCTCCATGAACCCTGCCATGCTGATTATCATTTTCGCGGCAGACATTAACGGCTTTGTATGGAAAGACAACGAAGCAAAGTCGTATAAGTTGGTTATAAATTTTGTCTTTCACAAAAGGATAATCATTTGCCTTCGGCGTCCGCTTTCATGACGTCGCCAGGCTTGGAAAGATGGACATGGGAACTCGACCCATTTACAACTGTTCCTTTTTCCTTGTCGCAGCCAAACATATCCTCCAAGCTCCTGATCTTCCTCTTTTTACTCTAATGACACCAATGCACATGTTTCACCCTGCGACATAACTCGATCCAGACCCTCCTGGGGGGTCCCTCCTGTCATTTAAATACCAGCGATGAAAAGATTCTTCTGGCGATGTTGGTTGGTCAGGGCATTCCGAGGAATCGTGCCCCCCGCCACAGAAGTTACACACCACCGGCCTACAGAGGTCAACTTCCATCAGAAACCAATAAAGTGGGAATGTGACTTGTTGTGGTGCCGGGTTTGGGAGAAAATGACTTACTGCCTTCCTAATTATTTTCGTTCCTACATCTCTTACCCAACTTGGCTCGACTCGGTCGAACTCGGCTTGGATACGGACGAGATCCCTGACTTCTGGGCTTTTAGCTCCGTGAACATGCCGGTCAAGTTTACAGCTCGGCTTGTTGCTCGTTGAAGGGCATTCTTGGAGCAAACGGGCATAAGGCTTCAGCTAGAGAAATAAAGCGAGTTCGAAGTCACTTGCGCGGTCACGGCTCGGTAATAATTCCGATTAAACTCTTCGTAACGTTTGTTGAGGCTTGGTACGAGGCGATCATGTCTCGGACTTGCACAGGTTGACCGGAGGGTGGAAGCCCGGGAAGCGACGGAGGCGCAAAGACTTCGAGCTGTGCATCGACACTAGACTGGCCCGGTGACAAAGGTCCAGGAGTCGCAGACTGAAGAGCTTGTGCCTCCTGGCCGACTTCGAGTGACAGGTTCAAAGTAGTGTTGACGACAACTATCCGACAAGCCGAAGAACGAGATAGATAACTCACCTCTGACTCTTCGAACACCACTTCTGTCTCCGGTAAACCCGTGTCGTTGTCCTCCTCCCGCGTCTCTGGAAGAGTTTCGATCGTACTCTTGGATGACAATCCCGCAAGAGGAAAGAGCGAAGAACCAACCTCCCGAACATGATCCGCCCGCCTCCAACCAGCGCCTTTCTTTCGACCTTGTCGCTTCCCCATGGGGCACCGGAAGGGTTCAGTTACTTGAAGGGTTCTTCACGTGAATGCGCCACAGTTTTGTAAAAAGATATGTGGGACACGTCATGCTATCTTCGTATTCTTCTTCACACCTTCATCCAACATAAATGTGTTTTTGTTGAGCGCGTATTTCGCAGTAATTTGAAAATATCGACTCTCTCAAAATCGTAAACGGGACTGTATGACACCTTGAACTGCTATGTTCAGCTTTTCCATCTGACCAGTATGAGAGGCTTCCTGATAATCGTTCGGTACTTACAAAAGATCTTACCCTTCTGCAGAAAAAGAAAATAGAGGAAAAATTGTTGGTATCCAGTGGACAAGAGCGACCACCACCAAAGCTTCAGCCGTCCACGCGCGAAGCTTTTGTGCTAGGAAACAAAGGATCGAGCTTGGATAACGATGATTAGGTTACGTGTGGGAAAAAAGCATTTTGCCAAACGAACACCCACACACCTGATTTGAAGTCCGAAGAAAGAGAAAAAACGCGTGAGCATCAAAATGCACCATTTGCAACAGTCTTGAATACCCCAAAAGTCACGGTATGAAGTCTTCGACGCGAGGATCGACCAAATGGCCATTGATGAATCACTTCGTATATCTGAAGTTGCACCTCGTGATTCTTCGCAACACTTCACAATTCTTTGCGTCGCGTTTCTTCCCTGTATGAGCTTGTCAGAGAGGGGCGCCAGACTTTGGCTCAAGTGGCCGACCCACCTTGGATGTCGGAGCATCTCAACCGCTTCATCGATAAAGTGATCAACACCGCATTTTCAGAATTCCGTAGCCCCCCAAAGGTTCGTTTTTCCACAATTCCGAAGCAGATACCCATGGGCAAAATGCATCAAATACCCGGGAGATATATGCCGACGAAAATAACCAAACCAACCCGAAGCCTTGCCCCTCGTCAACTGATGAACCTCCCTCCTCGGCATTGTATCATTCTCGATCTAAGGTAAGCTGATCTGCATCATTTGGAGGAGATACAGCCAGATCCTCGCGGTGACGATACCCATCCCCGGTCCTTCCCAGGGAAAAGGCTGAAGAAACTGCGGCGACTTTGAGTAAGAAGGGACTAAGGGGATGCCACAGCCCATTTAGAGCGAGAATTAGTTTCATGTATTCGAGGTTGCGTGGTCATGGAAACAGATGGTAAAGATAAGCCATCGGCTGCCCTTGGAGGATCAAACCGCCCTGCCCAACATATTCTTTAGAGGGGCGTCGAGTAGAAAGCTCGACAGTACCGCCATTGTAGTTTTACGATGTTACCTTGCTCTCGTGATGATTCCGATATACCATTGAATCAAATGAAGTCTACGGAGAAGGACATGCTGAGCACGGCACGTGGGAAGAAACAACTATTTGAAGATGCTCCCAACTCCGGAAAGGTTGCTCGCCATCCTGAGTGGAAGATACACCCTTCTTTACGTTAATGACGCCGCGCCGGCTTGCGGCTGCAAGACCAGACACTCTTCACAGACGGATTCAACAACGAGGCAAGTCCAAGCTCCATTTGATCGAAACAAAGTCAAAGAACCGCGTGAAGCCATAGATCAAATGAGTTGGAGTCCTTGAAACTCTCGGCCATGGTGTGATCGAGTGGGTGGAAGCTGCGGTCATTCAATGAACATGCACCAGTCTCTCCTTCCCAACATATTCCAAACACCAATTCCATCCATCTCCCCACGCTCCCCACTTTCCCTATCCCCTACTTGTCAAAAACTCCACATTACCCGTTGATTCCCCAGCTCTGTCCTCCAAGTCACTCCAAATCATCATCCACAACCTCGGAACTCAAACTCACATTCGACCCGCAAATACCCTAGTTTCCCATTTCATTCCTATCCACTACATTTGAAACTCGCTTTTAAGTGGCAATCTGCATCGCCGTGGCCCTCAGTATCTCAAATCAACGAGAAACTGTCTCAACATCAGGCGCCATTGGCTCTTTCTACCCGCGTCAGCAGCTCTCCCATCTCTGAACAATGGCTTTGAGATCGAAATTCATGAACGAAAATCAACTCTCTAGGAAGAGGTCCGCCTATTCGAGGGAATCGGATGGAGAGACTGGTGAGGACAAGATTTTGCATTGCTTCAAACTTTTCCTCTCAATCGCACATTTACATGTCACGCTCCTTGCTCTTCTACAATCTTGCGCAATTACGTAATCACCAAAATCTTCAGAGTCACGTCCCAAACCTCGCACCCTCCGTTCACCGCTCTCCCCCCTATCATCTCCAACACCCTCCAACACCCCTCTCAAATCCCGCTCGCTCTACCCCGCATCATCCCCCGCGACGCGCATCTTCTCCGCACCCCATAAATCACTTCCGGATTCCGACTCTGACTCTGACTCCGGCATTGACCTCCGCCGCGCGCAGCAAACACCGACGGCCAAGCGCAGGAGGGGTCCTACGACACGGGCGCGAAGCAAGACGTCTAATGATGACGAGCTTGCCGATGCTTCTTACTCTTCGGAGGACGAGGACGAGGAGGGTGCGATGCGAAACGATTTTGACCTCGTAATCGAAACTCCGGTGCGAAAAGCCAGGGTTCCACTTGCCAATCGCACGACAAACAACAAAACCAATGCAAGAGGTACGTCCCGCAAGTTCTTTCTCACAGTTATCTTTTTAGTTGACACTTCGGGTCTTCATTGGGCCTCCACCAGCCCTTCCCCCCACGCCTCCAACGGTCTCCGTCTCCCCGCTCACTGCAACTGCAGTATACCGCCCCACTCTAACCGCTTGTCGCCAAACTCTGCAAACCCCTCCGACCCCGCCATCCACGCCTTGCTCAGCCTCGTCGTCGAGTGTCTCACCTTCGTCTCCGGACACCTCCCCAACGCCTTCTTCGACGTCCACGTCAGTACGACAGCCCACAAAATCAATCTCACTTCCTTTCCACCGCTCTCATCGGCCTCCAAACTTACCTTGCCGCGACACGGAACGTTCCACCATCCTCGACTTCCTGCGCGCGAGCTGTGTGGGACCGAATGCCAAGCCGGCGGGACTGTACGTTTGCGGGGTGCCTGGCACGGGCAAGACGGCCGTCCTTGGCGACTGCGTGGCCAAGGTTGTGGACGAGAGTGAAGGGGTGAGTTGATCAAGGACACGGAGGGTTGGGAGTGCGTGAACAAGGGGAAAGGCGACTTCCCTCTTGAGGGGCTCTAGTGTGGTTCGAGAGTTGTCATACTGATTCCCGCCCCGCACGCTTCCAGAACCTCCTCCTCGTTGACGTAAATTGTGCCACTCTAACCGACCCCAAAACCGTCTTCGTGCGAGCGTTAAGCGAAATCCGAGCCGCGACCGGACGGACTGAAGGATGGAGAGCGCCACGGTCGGGAAAAGATGCGCAGAGGGAACTTGAGGCGGAAGTGTGCCGGGGAGGAAAGCGCATGTTCGTCGAGAAAAATATTGCACGTCTTCCGCGGTGTGGTTCGATTTGACGTTCTCTTACACCACGCCACCCTAGAATTCTTCTCCTCGACGAAATCGACCACCTCCTTCCACCACCCACATCCCGCAGCCACGCGGACGTGGACGCCGCGAATGCATCCTCGACGGCCGCTGGGGAGGCACTGCATGGTGTGTTCGCCCTTCCGCACCTTTCTGGTAGTCGATGCGTTGTGGTGGGGATCGCCAACGCGCTGGATTTGGCGGAGCGGTGGATGCCGAGACTTCGAGCGCGAGGCGGTAAGTCTTGACTTACCGAACTGGGCCTTTTTTGGGGGCTTTCACTCAACTACCCGTCGCTTGTAGTTGCACCGTCGCTGGTGGTCTTCACGCCGTACACCGTACCGCAGATCACCGAAATTCTCAAAGAGAGAGTGAACGTTGCGGCAGCGGCCATGGGAATTGATGTGAGCGGGGCAGGTGGTGCACAGCCGCTGTTTCAGTCTGCGGCCGTGGAGTTGGCGGCGCGTAAGACGGCAGGGACAGGAGATCTGAGGAAAGCGTTGGATGTGTGCAGGTGGGTCGTGTGATGTACTGCCAAGAGAAGAATATTTTTTGCTGATGGTAGCATGTTGCTGGTAGACAAGCAATTGAGCTGGCAGAGTCCGAATTCCGTCGTGCGATCCTCAATGCATCATCCAGTCCATCTCCCAACACCCCTGCTACCCCAACTCCAACCCCAGCACTCAAGGTGACACTGACCCACGTTCTGCGAGCCTCGTCATCCTCTTTGGGAACATCGAACACTTCAGCGGACAGAGTTCGCTCTCTTCCTCTGCACGGGAAATTACTTCTCGTTGCGGCTGTCGCTGCATCCCATGCTCGTAAACAAGACCCGTCTCGTCCTCCGCTCACCGTGGGGTCTCTGTTTGCGGAGTACGTAGAACGTTTTGCCTCGATCACGCCGTGCTTGAGTCGGTCCGAGTTCGTCGACTTGGTTGAGCTCGTGGCGGCAGGTGGNGTGTTGGGTGTCAGCGCTGGTGTGAAGGGAAAGAAAAAAGCCGCCGGACAGGGTGACGAGAGGATAGTTGGACTGGAGGTTGGTGACGCTGACGTGGAGAAAGGAATTGACGGGTGTGGGTTGGCTTCGAAAGGTTGGAAATTTTTTCAGGCCGGGAAAACAAATGAATGATGCTTGCATATGTACTAGGATATAATACTGCTGTACGAGGTCGAAATTCTTTGTAGGTGACACGTCGAAATTCATCTCAATTCGTTTTTCCTTGCGATCGTCCAAAACCTACTTAACTCTTCCTACCACATTCAGTCTTGATTTTCTCACACATTACTGAACCTCGATGTGGATACTGAACTCGATTTGGATTTTTGCTTTGATGGCATGCAGTTGTCTCGAATACCACTTGAGATGGTACTTTGGAAGACTCTATTCTCGAGCTTTAAAAACCCATTTCAGCGTTCCATCATAAGTGCGTATCAGAGATACATCTTAGTTCCCGCAATTGCTCATGCATCGAAAACGCTGTCCGCCACATACAAGTATGAGCGATCGTGAGCAGTATCCCTTTACTGTAACACGTTGCTGTAAAAGAGAGCTCCACCATCAGGTTTCTGCAGTAATTCAAACGCAAAAGGCATAGCAGGCTTTTCCCATTTCATTCAATGGACACCATGTGGGCATTTGTTTCACGTACCTTGCTACTGCTGTGCAGCGTTCAAATGCGGCAGCTTCTACGGAGCTGCCAAATGTCCGTTGCCCAGCAGGTAAGTAGGTCCCCACAGGTTTGGTGTACATGTGCAGGACCAAATGCTGCCCAAAGCGTGTGAAAGACATCACTACAGGGCATCAAACAAGCGCACACCATGCAACGCAAGATGGTCGCTTAGTCCGCTTCTCCGAAGGATGATAAGGTCGTGGTCGCGCCAGGTGAATGATGATTCCATCTGAATCCTGACGACACCATTCCCTGATACTTCAAGCAGTGCTGCCTCTTTCGCCCACTCTAGCACGTCCGTTGATTGTGTGGTGACCGTGATATCCTGCGCTCCGTGCCATCAATGAGTTCAAAGACAGAAACAAGAGGCGAACCAGCATCATGAATCGACCCACAAATTGCTTCAGCGTTTGCGGCGTCAGCCGGTTCGCATCCCATTTCAAGACACCCGCACATCGATCCTTGAAATCGTCGACTAGATACGCCTCAATCTTCGACGGCTCGCTCGCCAGGGAGGGACCGAGTGTCGGCGTGAGGTCCGAGAGGCGATTTGGGAACGACAGCCGCTTCAGAAGGACACAAAGCCCCTCCACGTCAAGAAACCTATGATCACCGTCCCGGAAAATCACTTTGGGGAGCTCCAGGGCAGTTCGAAGGCGGAGAATATCCTTGCGTTCCCTAGTTTGAGCACCAATCCCATCAGCCCAAGTGACGATTCCCACCAGAGCTCACCAGAAATTCACCATGTAGTAGTCTGCGTTCAATATTGCATCAACATCCAGCCTCGTGTCTGGGTAATACCGCCGCTCCAGCCGAGAGGGGAGGATCAATAGGACCAAATGCCGGCGCCTCCTCTTCGATTGCATCACAGAGCGAGTCCCTGCGTCAGAACCGGACGAGTCAGATGAATCGGCTCGTATGTTTTGGTGTCCGCTGGAATTGTCCCCGCAAAAGGTCTGGGGCATGGTAAAACTTGCTTCAAGCACTCGGTGCAAAAAGCGGCGGGTGGCATTATTGACACTTATGATGGAACGCTGAAATGGGTTTTTAAAGCTCGAGAATAGAGTCTTCCAAATTACCATCTCAAGTAGTATTCGAGACAACTTCCTGCGGGCTGGAATGGCGGCGCACGTCGGTGTGGCAGATATGTTGGGTGCACTGGCGACGGGCGGACTACCATAAATACATGCCTCTCAACAAAAGAAAAGTAATCGAAGGTCAGGACAGCGCTGCCATTCTCGCCTTTTCAGAATGATGGTGTCTCGACCAAAGCGCAACGGACCCAGACCTGCAAGCAACCCGGAAAGCAACGGCGAACCCGTTTGCCCTCTCCACGACATTCGATCAGTCAACCCTCGGTCTGGCGCTGGCACCGCTTTCTGCAACTCTTATAGCCCTCTCAACATCGGCCACTGTCAGGATTGATTGATTTTCCCTCTGAACTGGCTTGATACCGGAAAAGCCCCTGAAACTCACCATCGTGTGATGGCATCGCCAGATTCTGAGCTCTTAGCATCGTTCGGCTCCGTCTGTGAGCTATGGTCCCCCGCCGAAGGCACTCCTTCAGACCAGGCATCGCAGCCATATTCCCGATTGGGTGGATCTTTCCACAGAGCAAATAGGTCTGCTTCGTGCGTTACGTGGAGCCATGACGGTAAGAATACTTTGAGTCTCAATGTGTCCCGTGTACCAACAACTTGCATCGGCGTCAAACGAATCTCAAGGCGCTCTCTTTGCCTACGCCCAAAAACAGACGATATCAATATTTGATGTTGCGGCGGGCACTTCGGAGGCTATTGAGCTGGGGTTTGCTCCGTCTGTAGGTTCGATTCATGACCCCTCCATAACGCGTGCTGAACTCCTCGCACGTGTCTCAAACTCATCCCAAAAGGCGGAATCCATAACAGCTTTGCGATTTTATGGCCAGTCACGCTACCTTGTGTTTGGTGGGAACGGCAGGGTGGTAAGATGCTGGGACCGAGTCCTCAGGAAGTTCGCCGAGCCTGTCAAGGTGAGTTGCAACTTCGCCGCAACGCAAAATTGTGAACACCACGTTGATGGGAGCTGGCCTCATCGCTCTATTGGCTGCAGAAAGCGTTGCAGGAGGCTCCGAAAATGATCGGCCCATTTACTGATTTGAATCTTCCATATTGTCTAATTTCAGGGCCCCACCGCAACCATAACCTCCATATCTGTTAACCTAGAAGACTCCCGTGTAGCCGTGTCAACGCAAGATGGTCGCTTGGCAGCGTACAATATGGCCAGCAACTCACCACGGGTCTTCGAACAACCGAGCAGGCAGGTGTGTTGAGGGATTTGGTGCGATCTCAAAACGTTTGCATTTGTTAAACCATTCCCGAAACACTCGGTTTCCCCCTGCCCGATGATTCCCGTCTGTTGTACTCTTAGAACATCACCACCACCGCCTGGTCCCGTCTCCACCGTGCGCTGCTCGCCTGCGCTGGGGACGATGGGCACCTATATCTCTATGACGTTAACCACGGCGCAAAGGCACTTGCCGTCATGCGTGGTGCCCACGACGGGCCAGTTGGTGAAGTGTGTTTCTCCCAGTCAGGGCGGTACAGCTTGTGGTCGGCGGGTTGGGATGGAAGGGTGAAGATGACAGATGTGGAGAAGAAGAAGTGAGTTGGAACGGTACGGCGAGGGATGGAAATGAACAGCAGGAATTTAAATGGCCTGGCGGTTCTGGTTTTAGAACGACATGGGCAACGTCCACTGCGGATCCCGCAACCTCCGTCACGGCGCATGGAGCCGGCACGTACGTGGCAGTCGGGGACTCGGCTGGATTCGTCCAGGTGTTTGACCTGCGACACGGATTGCGGCCTGTGGGACGGTGGCCTGCGCACAAGGGGGGCGTGAAAGGAGTGAGGTACCAGGTGAGTCTATTTTATTCGCTGCACAACATTCTTCCGACATCAGCCTCCTTTCTTTTCCAGGACACAGACCGGCGGACTCCGTCCTCTGCGCCAAAACCTCTCTTCACCCTCTCCACGCCGACGAAACCCAGGCAACGGTCTGCGTCCCCAGCCCGCAGTAGCCACGCAGCATCTCAGAGTGGGGCCATCGGAGGGGGACCAACGAAGACTCCCATCAGGGCACAGTCGATTTCGGAGATGAGGGATCCCAGAGTCGCGCAAGAGAGAGAGCTCATGGGCCTTTTCAGCCCAGTGGTGGGCTCATTCGGATTGGGCGAGTTATCGACACGGCCAGAAGGTGAGAGAGTACAGTGCCGATTCAAGAGTAGCAACCCACTCCGCGCGTCGACTGTGTAGTACCCAAATTCAACTTGCCGGACCCGCGAATAGTCAAACGTGTTTCGTCCACGACGATGCTGAAGGAGAATGCTGCAGGAACTGTGAAAAGCGCGAGAGAGGTGGATGTATTTGGGGGGCAATCTGTTCGTGCCGATTCGACCCAAGCGGGCACAAGTGCTGATGGCGGACGAAAATCTCTGGAAGATGGGGACGGTGAGGAGTCGATTGCGACTGCAAACTATTCGTGAACTCACCTGAGCTCCGTCGGATAACTTCAGTGATGTCCATGTTTTCGCCCGTCTCCAAGCTTCGTCCATCTGCCACCGGCGGCGCAACTACGACGCTCTTCCGCAGTTTGTCATCTCGGACCCGCTCTGGGCCTCAACTTGGTCCGGCAAATCCACCGGTGCTTGGGAAAACCCCTCCCACTGTTCCACCCTCTACAATGCCGTCCTCTGCATCCACGCCAGGATCACCAGATGTGGCCTCAGATCCTGACACACCAAGCCCGCCGAGCCCGGGTCGGCGAGATCGTATGACTGCCGGAAAAGGCGATGGAGGGAGGGAGGGGACGGATTCGTTGTTGCTCACTGGGACTCGACGGAGCTCAGCTAGTCTATCACGGGAGCGAAAGGGTCAGGGTTATCCCTTTGGAGAAGCGTTGACACTAGCCGAATTGGACACGCGTTTAACACCCCCGTCACAACGACCATCGTTGGGAACGGCGAGGGTCCCTGCACATCCAAAAAGGCCAGATTCTGTCGCATCCAGCACCGATTTCGGAAGTTCAAGGATTGGCGGACTCGTCGGACACGTACAACTTGAGGACCGTCAGAGTTCTCGTAGTCCCCGTTTCTCAACCATTGGTACAGGTGTTGTGGCGGCGCCAGCAGCGGAGGATCTTGGTGTGGACGGATCTCCTAGTTTGTCGGCATCAACCTCCAGCTCCCACCAACCTCGAGGAACCAGAGAGCATCCTCAATATGCGGAACGGCATAACAGGGAGCGAGAATCGGAGGATGTTCACACCCGCGAGACAAACGCGGACCCACCTTCGAGAGGACCTTCAGTGGCTGGGTCTGCCGCCATGTCTCATAAAGAGGATGCTGATACCTTTGTACCCGACGCCCACAACATTTCAGACGATTTTGAGGGAAAGAGGGACTTTAACCCACGAATTTCTGGATCGAGTTCCAACTTTGATCACTTGGCTGCGTGGAGCAGCGCTCAAAATTCGTCAGTGAAGGTGATTCCCGAAGAGCAAAGGAGCAGTGGCAGTGTTTCGGTGGCCGCGGCTCCACCGAGCACCGCAGCACCGCCCTCGCAAACTAATACTTCGGCTCTTGCTACGTATCTCAATATGTTGAGCCCCCCGCTCCCTGGAACTGCGAAGGGACCGCAGCTCGAGAGCGCTAGTACTCTGAAGCAACGTGTGACGGGAGGTGTTGATCCGTCCACTTTTTCTGAATCGCTGGGTAACATCGAAGCCAGAATCAACGACATTTCCACAGCTGATTTTTTGCGAGGATTCGGTTTGGAGAATCCGTCTGCGATCCTCGGACGTAAACCCGGAAACGCTTTGGGGCAACGGTCAGCAATTGGACCAGATGTCCCCACCCGAACAACCGCCACCACAATCCCGAACGGTCCCGCTGAACCTCAACCCGTCTCCTCGGACTACCAACACCAGATTCTCGAGAACACGGTGGACCAGGCACTGCAGCGGTTTCGTGCGGGGTTGCGGAACGACATCCAGAACATGCATTTGGAACTGTTGCGCCAGTTTCAATTGCAGCGAGTGAGTTTTTTTTTTGCGTTTGCTCGCGTTTTCGTGCCGTGTGAACCGTGCATCAATTCCTCTGTGGTAATGTGGTAGGACGAACTCGAGGCGATGTTGATACAATACTCTCCTGCGAAATCTCTAATGGATGAATTGCAGGCCCTGCGTGAGGAGAACGAGAGGCTTCGTTGCCTTTACTGAACGAAATGATGCAACTGCCCCGTCGCACTTTGGACAATGTTGCTTTCATCTCAAAATTTCATTTTTTTTCGATACCGTAATGACATGTAATTCAAAAAGTATATGCAACGACGTTCGACGCTTCGTTGCGGGAGTAGCCTTCTTGTTGGGTGCTTCAAGAAAGTATTGGACGATGTTGCTTTCACACCCCCCATTTTTTTTTTTTTGATACCGTCCGTAAACGGCACGTACTGCAAAAGGAAAACGGCTACATTCGACGTTTCACATATCAAAAATTTATTTTTTCGATACCATAAATCACATGTAATTCAAAAGTATATGCGGGCCACGTCCAACCCTTCGCCTCCTGATCATAACTTCACAAGTATAGGAAGCCAACGTTGGACCTCCTTAGTTGGGGTAGGTTCCGTCAAAGGGAGTGAAGATGTTGTCCTGAGAGTAGGTCAGGTCGGTCACGTATCCACCAATGTTGATCTGGAGGTCGGTCGCGACGATGCGAGTGTAGAGCGTTCCAGCCTGTGCCGCGGCGAGAGCGGCTATGTTTGCTGTGTTCACGATGCTAAGAGCGGAGCGGGAGTGAGCATTTTGGCCTGTGGGAGCAATGGTGGAAGCGGGGGCGCACTTACATCGAGGCTGGGATCCACGGGGAGCGCACGGTGGACTTTGCGGGGATCACGATGTTGACGGTGGCGTTGAGCGTGCCGAGAACGGACGAGTTGCGGTAGATGGTGGACACGATCTTGGTGATGGTGAGGCTGGCCGAAGTTGGGTTTACTGCGTTGAAACCTGATGTGGTACCCCCGCAGGATTAGCACAGAACATAGTCAAGAAAATCACTGCGTAAAACACATACCGGCCTGGACAGTCTTGGTGATGAGCGAGGACGAGTTGGAGTAGATGCGCGACGCAGCGATGAGCTTGGTGCCGAGACCGGGCAGGACCGAGTTGACCTTGACGGTGGCCAGGGCGTCCTTGAGGGGCTCCAAAGGGGTGGACGAGGTGGTTCCGGCGATGGAGACGTCAGAGTTGTTGCCGTTGACGTAGGCGGAGATGAGCTTGAGGCCGGCGGCGAGGGCGGATGGGGTCTGGGGGGAGTACAAGCTGGAGAGCACAGCAAGAGTGAGAAATAAAGCCAAGCGCGCAAGATGGCAAAGAACGTGCTTACCCGGTGGCGGTGAGGGTGTTGGCGCCGATGGCGAGTTGGAAGTTGGGGATGGTCACGGTGCCGATGACTTCAGTTCCGCTGAGGAGGTTGAAGGTGACGTCCGAGTTGTGCTTGAGTGCAATATTGGAGGGGTTGTTCAACTAAAAAATGAAATAAAAGGTGGTTGCGCCGAGCGTGAGATTTCAAGATACCTCTTGGAAAGAGAGCCAAACAGAAGACTCACGGTGGCGGTCAGCGAAACAGTCAACCCAGCCGAAGATCCACCAGTGATGTCGAAAGCGGTGACAATCAGGGGGCTTCCGGCGAGACCCTGGAGACCTTGGAGGGTGAGGGTCTGGGTGAATGGAACTCCGGCAAAGGTGCTGGTGGTTCCGTCAGCGTTGCTGGCGACGGCGTCGATGGACCCAGCAGTCGCGACGGGGACGGCCCCGGTGGCTTGCACGAGCTGCGTGAAGATCCCGGATGCCAATGTGCGAGATTCCTATGAATTGATATGGTACGGCAACGTTGGCATCACATTGGAGAGTAGAAGTGCGCTCCGAAAGAGGCCTAGACTCACAGCGGGGATGGTCAACACCGCATTGACGATGTCGGACGTGGCGACGGTTTCGGTACCGCTCTGGGCCGACGATGCGGGCGAGCTTGTGGCAGCGACGGTCGCGAATGAGGTGGCCAGGGTCGCGTCGGTGTAGAGAACGAAGCTGGACTGCAGGCTGTTGACGCCAGTGTACCCGGTTGGGAGCTGGTGGGTGGTGGAAGGAGAGGGAGATCAGAAAGGGAGACACGGTACGAAGTCAAGTCGAGCGGTATGTACCGTGAAGTGCGTCTTGACGCCTGGGCTGGAGAGCTTGCCGGTCCATGAGTTCGTGGGGTCGAACTCGAGCGTGAACGATGTGGTCTCTGAGAGCGACGGGATGAAAATGAATCGAATTAAGATGCATTGGCTTTGAATGAGCGTGAACGGGAGGCTGAAGACGCACCGACTTGGCTGATCGACGCCCCTGTGGCCTGACGAGCCTTGATGTAGGGGACAGAGGCGGCGGGCGAGAAGAGGGAGCCGAGTGCGACGAATCCAAGACCGAAGGCGAAGAACTTCATGAATCTCGTGGATCGGAGTTGATGGGATGAGAATGTGTGGCAAGAAGTGTCCTTTTAAGGGGCAAGGTTGTTTTTTTCTGATCCTGCGAGCGGCTTCGGGATATGCAATGAAGGCCGCGATGGCGCCACCCAGGGACCAGCCGAGATGAGCCGGAATATTCGGGTAAAACCTTGTCTCCCATCGATCTCAACGTATCTTCTGTCTTGCGATGCGCGCCCGCCCCGCTCGTGAAGTCCACTTCTCGCACGTGCGCCACTCTAGGGACGAGCGAGTCGTGTTAGGTGAAATAATCCGTGGTCTTCAGGAATGAAGAAGGAGCGTGCAAAAATCTGCATCCGTTCGGAGTTCGGACCCTGAAATTTAGACTTCAGCGTCCGACACCGTTTTTGGAGGTGTCGCAGTGCGTCAAATGCAAATGCAATCTTGGAGATGCGAGAGAGAATCAATTTGGTGTGATTTGCTTCATGAGTTGACATCAACGCATGCCGAACAATGGCATGTGCACCTGGAACATCGAGAAATAGAATTCATAAGCTTACAATTGCATCGGACTGTTTCTCGTCGACTGCAATCAATGTAATTTCAACGAGAGATCATAGATCACTTTTTGCCGTGGACAGTCGGATCCGACACGTCACGCATACACGCAACGTCGCAAACAGTCGAATCGTAGTGTCCAACATTTGTGCTCACATTCCGCGTCGGCTTTCCTGAGATTACGCAACAGTTTCCATTCTGGGGTTTGATTGGGCGGCTTACGGGGGGGAGACAAGTTGGAGCCTCATGTTTGGCGGCCCCTGAAGCTTCCGTCCCATCCTTCCCCCTCAAACACCCGCCCTTTTTATTTCCAGTCTCCTTGCTCGACGCCACACTGCAACTCTCTCTCGCAATTCCATCGGACTCCCGCGATTCGCCACCATGAAGCGCGACACGTCCGTCTCCGCGCTGATGCCAGAGGACGCAGGCAGCGGACACGTGGATGAGAAGGACTACCTTGTCGGCGACGCATACCGCGGAGGGTCGCAGAACGCGTTCCAGGAGAAAGTCTGGTCAAACAAGAAGAGGCGATATGCATTCCTGTGCTGCCTCGTGACGATCGTGGGCGTCGTCATCATTGTCCCCATTGCGCTCCTTGTCATTGGTACGTTGGCCATGCGTGCACCTGCATGTTGGCCCTCTGACTCACCTCCACCCATTTGACCCCCAGCACCCAAAATCGCCCAATCCGCAATCGACGGCTCCAAAATTCAATTCACGGCCGCGACAATTTCTGATCCCCGGAACGATGCATTCACACTCCGAACTGTTGGATCGATCGCCGACACGGGTCCGTTCTCCGCCCGTATCACATTTCCCAGCGGTATCACCGTCTCGTACAAGGGGCTGCAAATCGGTGAGTTACATTCCAGACGACTGTGTGGCTGTACTTTGCCGCCCTTACATCCGAACTGCAGCAAACCTTCCCATGGAGCCTGTCGATGCATCTGCCGGAAGCGGGTAAGTCCATAGTCTTCCCTTTACGTGCTTCAAAACTGGCATGACAAATGTGCCTTCACACCACCTCCAGTGCGAAAATCGACTCCACCATCAAAGGCACAGTCCTGAACGCCACGGCTTTCGGGGCCTTCTCCAAAGAAATGGTCATGCTCCCTTCGTTTGATTGGCGCCTGCAAGGCCCCGTCACCGTCTCGGCCCTCGGCCGGACCTTTGAGAACCTCGTCATGGACAAGACTATTACATTCCCCGGTGAGTCCTCATGCACCCGAAACCAATTTCAATGCAGAATCTTTTAACCCCATATTAAATATTGCACTCAGGTTTCGGCGGTCTCAAGAACGTTTCCATCGTCTCCTTCGACCTCCCCGGCAACGACCCCTCTGGGGGCATCGCCATCGTGATCCAGACACTTCTCGTAGACCCAAGCACGATCGGAATCGAAATGGGCAACCTCACCTTCGACGTCGCACTGGGCGGAAACGTCATCGGAACCTCCCTGTCCCCCAACACCACCATCTCCCCCGGCCCTAACCTGCTGAAGATGACGGGAAGACTTGCGCCCGGAGCGAGCCAGAGCCAGATTTCGCAGATGTTTACGGACTTTATTGGGGGACGAGGTATTGTCTCTTTCGTTTTATCTTTGTTTAGCCATACCCTTACTCACCAAACCCGACCCACTCAAGACACCCGCCTCAGCGTCATCGGCTCCGACATCCGCCCCGCCGACCCATCCAAACCTCCCGTCACATGGCTCCAACAGGTAAGATCTCCATCCTCTCCATATTCATCAAACCTTTACACAAACCCCCCCATAAAACAGGCCTTCATCGGACTCGCGCTCGAAGTCACTCTCCCGGCCAACAAATCCAACATCATCACCGGCGTCGAGACCCAGACGTTCGTCATGTCGTTCGACCCTGCCAACCCGTGGGCGCCCAAAATGACATCACCGGGTGTGATCACGCACCTCAACGTACGTTTCTTCGAAGCCTCCGTACTTCTCCCGCTTCTTAAGTAACGTCTTTCCGCGTGCAGATGCCCTTCGCCTTCCCGCTCGAAATCTCGTCCGTCAACATGGTCATCTCCTTGCTCGAGGACGGCGCGACCATGGCCAACATCTCCTCCGGATGGGTCCCTGCGACGTCAAAATTTACGGGCATCCAGGGCACAATGGCTGTCGACCTCATGAACGGATCTATTGTCATTCCGACCGTGAATTGAACGTGATAGTTTTCTGCGTTTTGAAGGATGGAAATGCTAAACCCCAACCAGTCCCAGCAAGCCGCCTTTGCCGACTTTTTGAAAACCACTTTGTACGCGACTGGCAACGTTCCCACACCTGTTTCCATCGTGGCCGACTCCGTGGCCACGACTGCGGTGGGCAACGTCACGATCTCGGGGATTACGTACAAGACAGATCTCAATTTGGTCGGAATCCAAGGACTGGCCGCTTCGCCCGTGGAGATTCTGGCGTTTGACATCATGTGAGTTGTGCTTGGACAACCCAGCGTCCGTCCGTCACTCGTGAAAACTAAACCGACCTTTCAACACCGCAGCGGAGGAACCACCGAGTACATGACCATGGCGCTCACGACCAAGATCGTGAACCCCAGCAACGTCGAGATCGCGCAAAACTCGGACGTTACGTTCGACATGGTCTACAACGGCCAGGTTGTGGGAACAGTGACGCTGCCAAACTTGACCTTGAAAATCGGCGAAAACGTCGTGAACGCTACCGCGTAAGTTGCAGTCAAACTGAGACACGGCAATCCTCATCACCATATCCCACAACAGGCGATTCTCCCCGAAAACAGTCGAAGCCAAAGCGGCCGGATCGGAGCTCATTGCAGCCTACATTGGTGGCAAGGACGCAACCGTCTCCATCCAGGGCTCACCCAACTCCACCGTCATCGCACCGCTCGTCCCCGCCCTGTCGTCCATTAAGCTGTCGTCCACGTTGCCCGGTCTGAAATCCAAGCTGATGGTCAACTCTCGCTTCATGCTGACGCCCACCACAGCAACGGACTTGATTGCAGTTGCAGGTGAATGCTACAACCTGCGCTCGGGTATCGTGCCGTTCGTTTACTCAGCAGAAAATTTTGCTCTTAAGGTTTTGACGCGATGAACCCAACGTCCGCGCCACTTTCCATTACCCACGTGACAGGGCAGCTTCTTCGCGCTGGCAATGTTCTCGGAACTATGGATCTCGATGTGAACTTCACGATCCCTGCACACTCCACCGCGCGTTCGCCCACGTTGAACACTAAAATGTGAGTCTCATTTGTCCTGTGTTTGGGCCGTTAGCACGCGAATACTCACAAAACTTTCACCAATACCCAGTCTCCTCAACCAAAACTCCGCCGATGCTATCGTCGATGCGCTGAATGGCAATCTGACTGTCGACATTCAAGTCAGCACCCTGAGGATCAAAGTCGGCGAATACGTTAGCGACACAACGTACACCCAGACCGGCGTCGCGACGTCATTAGAGGATCCAGCCGGCGGAACAGTTGCGGGCAAAAACAACCTCATTGTGGGCCTCGAGACTGGCAACTTCTACATGTCGTTTGACCCAGCGAACCCGTGGAGACCGACGATGTCGTCACCAAACATTGTCACCAAACTTAAGGTGAGCTAGGCTTTGTTAAGCGATTGCCTCAAGTCCTTGTTCTGATATCAAAATGTGTTTGTCAGCTGCCGTTTATTTTCCCCATGGACGTCAACCAAGTTCGCATGGCCATTGACATGAACGGCGGCCTCGCTCAAATCGTGACTGATTGGGTACCATCCACCTCCAGTTTCAGCGGATACGATGGAAGTGTAACGACTGATCTTACGAACGGGATCCTGCAAATCCCCACTGTGGGTTGTATGATGACATCCGCTGCATGTTCCGTTATCTTAACCGATCGCCTCACAATAGGAGAAACAAGGCGCCTTTGCAGAGTTCCTCAAATCTACACTCTTCGGTAGTGGTGTTGTGCCCCTGCCTGTAAATGTCATCGCCGATACGCGTGCGACCACGCCTGCAGGAACAGTCGCTATCACCGGAGTTCCCTATGCGACAAGTCTGCAACTTCGGGGACTGCAAGGATTGGCGTCTTCCCCTGTGCAAATACTTGCGTTTGACATCGTTGGCGGAACACCCGAGTACATGTCAATGAAACTTACGACCAAGGTAAGATCAGTGCTTAGTTGAGAAAAGTCAATCCTCTCATCAAATTATCCAGATCGTCAACCCGAGTAACATTCAACTGGCTCAAAACTCCGATGCGGTCTTCCAGATGCTCTACCTTGGTCAAGTTGTTGGGACTGTCACCCTTCCTAACCTCACGTTACTAATCGGAGACAATGTTGTTTCCGCGACCGCGTGAGTGCTGAGCACGTTATTATCCGAGCCTGTTGCGAGAATTCACTATTCGCTCATTTAACAGCAAACTCCAACCGCAAACACCAGAGGCCGTGGCGGCTGCTTCGCAACTCGTTGGAGCATACATCGGTGGCAAAGACGCTACTGTACAGATCGCCGGCTTCAGCGGCTCCACTGTTATCCCACCACTTGCTCCGGCGCTTTCTTCACTCAGTCTTTCGTCCGTTTTACCTGCCACTAAGGAGAAGCTGCTTTTGAACTCTAGGTTCCAACTCACGCCAACAAGTTACTTGGACCTCGTCGCCAAAGCAGGTGCGGAGGAACATGTATCTATGCTTTAATTTAATGTCGTTGAAGCCCCCCGTCCTATCCAGGTTTCGACGCGTACAACCCAACCACCGTCGATTTGGCTCTTACTCACGTCACTGCCGAATTGATTTACCAAGGGTCTGTTATTGCCACCATAGACTCGGACATGAGCATTGCAATCCCTGCGAAGGGATCTGTTCGGTCGCCAACACTTGACACCAAGATGTATGTGTGCGCGCTGGATGCCACGTTTCATTGAGTTGTAACATTTTCATGGTTATTAGCAATCTTATCCCTGCGGCTGCACAAGCAATTGTTGACGCACTTTCAGGAACGCTGAATGTCACCATTAAAGCGTCCGTGCTCAGAATCAAAGTTGGCGACTACTCCATCGATTCCACGTACTCTCAGGACAACGTTGCTGTGTCGTTTGAAGATCCAGCCGGAGGAACCCCAGCCAGCAAAAACGGTATCATCACTAGTGTGGAGACCACTTCGTTTGTTCTTGCTTTCGACCCAAGCAACCCGTGGTCTCCGAAGATGTCGTCTCCGAACGTCGTGTCTCACGTTCACGTGAGTTCTTCTCGAATTAAAGATTGGATCAGGCTTCATTTGTGACACCGCCGCTCCATAGATGCCTTTCGTTTTCCCGCTCGAGATTCAACAGGTTCAAATGACAATCAACATGCTTGCAGCAGCTGGAAGCAACACTACCTTGGCGACAATTGCTTCGGGTTGGCAACCAGCAACATCGAACATCAATGGTGCAGACGGCACCATGACCACAAACTTAAAAGATGGCGTCCTAACTGTTCCAGCTGTGAGTGGAGAAATTTGAATGTCGCCGTTCCATGATTTCTGAGCTCTCCAAATAGGCAACACAATCAGCATTTGCGGCTTTGTTGAAAGCCATTCTCTATGCCACTGGACCAGTTCCTCTTCCAGTCGCAATTAATGCGAATGCCCAAGCTCACACGGTTGCAGGTAAGAAGAATGTTGCGCGAGATTCTTATGGAGGATCGCCAATTTCCCTCCATTGAACCAGGCGACGTTACAATCACCGACATACCCTTCTCCACTGAGCTGACGTTACAGGGAATGCAGGGATTGGCTGCCCAACCGGTTCAAATTCTTGAGTTCAAAATTGTGGGGGGAACAGCAGCTGGAATGCAGATTGCGCTGACCAACAGGGTGAGAATTCTATCGACATTTCGATATGCTCCAATGGGCCTTGCTTATCGTAATCATTAGATATTCAATCCAAGTAACGTGGAAATTCAGCACAACTCGGATGTGATGTTCCACATGACGTTCCAAAACGAAGTAGTGGGAACAGTAACCTTGCCAAACCTTAACCTCAAAGTGGGAGAGAACATCGTAGCCGCGACTGCGTAAGTGTTTTCACATCAACATTCGCTTTCGAGCTCACTTTCAATTCGATGTCATCCACAGCATTTTCAACCCTCAAACAGACAGCGCCAAGGCAGCCGGGAAAATTCTAAACTCCGCTTATGTTGGAGGGGGGAACTCAACCGTTGGCATCGCTGGGTTCGCCGGTTCAACAGTGCTCGGACCACTTGTGCCTGCATTCAACGGATTGACACTCACAACTTCACTCGCGGGGATCACGGACAAACTGCTGATAAATTCGCGATTCGCAATCGACCTTGTCAACATTAAGGGTCAATCTGGGTTCTCCGCATACAATCCGACCGACGCCACTATGACGATAACGTGAGCCACACTCGTACATCAAGTCTTTCTTTTGTCACTAATGTGTTTGTACAGCCACCTGACTGCCGACATTATTTGGCAAGGATATACACTCACAAAGATGGACGCCGATACCAACATTGTACTGCCACCAAAATCCAAGGTCAAGTCGCCTCTCATCCCTGTTGGAATGTACGTAGCACTCTTTGCACTGCAATCGCACTCACTTCATTCACGATTTCTTTTCCAGTGACCTCACGGAAACGGCAGTCGCCGCTGTTCTTCAAATGTTGTTGGGAACTCTCGACGTGACCGTAACCTCACCTTCAATGCGGATATCAATTGGAGGCTATCCAATTGAGGTTTCTTACACACAGGACAATGTCCACGTCACCTACATTGAGATCAACCCGGACAGCGGGATCGAATATCTCGTTGATCCAGACACGGGACTTGAAACCGTGCCGTACCCCGACATTTGATGGACTTCGCATTGAGCATGGACCTTAAAATTGTGGGAGAGAGGTTGCAAGTTGGACAATTTTGGCAGCAACTAAAAGTACATACAGTTTTTGACTAAATTATCAGTCAGTGTTTTTGAAGAAAAAGGCACAATAAATTGTCGCGCTTTGCCTTCCAACTATTGCGTCTCCAACAAAAAGCAAAACAAAGAGAAATCTAGAAGAAAAGAGAGTTAATCCCGTTCCTCCCTGCTTCAACTTCTCTCCGAACGCCGCCATCGCCTTCTTCTGCCAAAAGTGGGCACACAGTCGGCTCTTCTGCGGGTGTTTTGTTCGTGTCTCTCAACGGTGGTAATACACCAGCACCACTGCCTTCGCGTTCCTCTTGCGCTCCCTCTTGACCAGACTGCGTGGTCTCCGTTGTTAATGTTGATTTCCAATTAATCCAAACCAACTCCACTTCCTCCCTCCGTCCAAGAGTCACAGCAAAAACTGCATCATATCCTCCCGCACCGGGCACACCGCACATAACAACACCAGGCACTTGAGACATGGCGTCAAGCAAGCGTGTTTGTTCGGGTGGTTCAATAGGGACGCCAACTAGCACAGAAAGTCGCCGAAGGAGAATCCTAATCTGTCGGTGACTTGCGCAAAGCGATGCGAAGGCATTCAGTGATTCGTTTGGCACAGTGGCAGTCTTTGCCGTCGCGAGCCACTAGGACGAAGATGTAGAAGTCACAGATAGAGAACAAAGTTTGATAGAGTGACGCCAATTGAAAGTGATGAGATATCCAGAAAGCTTCGCTGACGAGGACCTGTACCCACATCGTCCCCTCTTTTTGCCTCCAACAGGTTGACAGCGTTATCATAACCCTTGGGATCATCCACGGACAATTGGACCAATGTGCGCCACCCTTGTGTAACCTTCCCGTTCAAATCATCCAGCTCCATCCAGAGTTCTTCTGCAAGCTGGGGATTTTTTTCACGCCAGGCAAGCACACGAGAAACGAGCGACGGTGTGTGCGACCCGCCATGGACGTCAGCAAGGATAAGTTGAGCCCGAGGAGGGAGCTTGAAGGGCTCAACACTTGAGGTCCATCTGAATAAGTACATTCGTTGTACATTAAAAGAGTGTCACGAGGACAAACAAAAAGACAAGTGGTCATACTACAAACTTACAATCGCTTGCCCTCCACTGGATCCACCATTTGAACAAGTTTCTCTGCGCTGAGTGTGCCGGCTTCGTTGGCCTATCCCATCAAACACCGTAGACAACCCAGTACCATTATCGCATGAGTGTCATCCCTTCTTCTCAACTTATTCTTACTCTTGCTCACCACAATGATTTCTTCCACACTGCTTGGTTTGAATCTCCGGTAGGACTGACTGCCCCACACCGCCGCGCTCACGTCAAAGCCACTGCCTACTTTACCCTGAGCAGCACAGTGCACTACTTGGGCCACATTATGAACTAGGTGCAGTGCAGCATCTCCTGTCAGGGGTGGGCTTGGGACGGAGTCCGTAGTCACTGCTACTCGTTGAGTTGCGGTCATCGGAAGCTCTATTTTGGGTGAGTCTGGTGGGGGGGTGGGCAAATTTGTGCTGTCGGACGGCAATTCAACGGCACCCAAGTGAGAGAGTAGAGCGCTGACGAAGGAAGTAATCATAGCAGCGGATGATCCGAGGCCGGTTTTCGTGACGTCTGGTAGAGTAGAGTTGGTTTCAGAAAATGGAGGCAAGCGACGAAGGGAGTCTGAGGTGAATGGGAAGCGGCGGCGAAGGAGCTTGATAATGGTGCCCAAATTAATGTTCGCTCCACCTAACGACTTCCCGCGCAACTTACCTGGGATCTTTGCGAATAAAAATCATTGTGACCGACAATCGTTACTTCAAGTCCAGAGTCCAGCCCTCGGTCAAACCTTTCTCCTCCGTAGCGTTCCGCAACTGGGAGCGTAAGCTTCAACGCGAGTTCGACGAACTTATTGGAAGTTTGGAAGTCAAGGCTGATGGTATTCGAGGGATTCGGGAACGAAGCACTTTGGTAAGATTCTTTATGGATGCGACCGCAAGAGAACTGTTCCGACCCTTGGTACGTCCGTGATGATCCACGACCGTTCTATTGCACCGGCTGATGTGGGAGGCAATTCCTGTTTCGGCTCCAGCGAACTCATTCATTTCATTGCAACAGTGTGGCCGAAGTCGAAACTGGCACCTTCCTCATTTCAACACTTCCCAGTCCAGTTCGGAGGTAAGACAACCTGGGCATTAGCACGTATACCCACGCGGACTCCAAACTCCACATTCCGTTGTTTGTACGAGTCACACGATAGCGCCATAGTCCATCCTCAAACTGAGGACTCATAATAGTAATAACTCTCGGCGAAAAACGAGAGGTTTGGGGTTGCTGGGTTGGTTGAAGTGCGACACCAGCTCCACGGTTGGCACCAGTGGGGACCGCTCGAACAGGAGGGGGTCTGCAGGTTCGAGCCACCGCGTAGAAGCGGGAATCTGTTGCGACGACAAGCCCCTGATGTCGAGGTGAAAGAACGAGATAGCCACCAACGAGTAAAACTTTGCCAGGGGCGGTGACAACCCTAGGAATGTAATTTGTCAGGTCTTTGTGACACTTCGGCAGATAGGAGAGAGTGGCATGGAGAGAGCGGAGTATTATGCACCTCTGCCCTTTCCACTCTTCGGTTCTGTCTCTGTGCTGGGGAATCGTCCCGGTCCCATTGAAATTCCTCAACCCAAATCCGCATCATCCACGAAGGTATCCCAATGGTGTTTCACAGACGATGAATACTTACGTCGGCCCTTGAACCTGTTGGGTGGAACGGGACTGTTCCGTGGTCTCCATTGTGCGTGATGCCATGAGACCAAGAGAACAGTAATGGATGGTTGTCCTCAACCGTTTTTCTGGCTTGAGCGCTAGGGATTCGTCGCAGTTCACGCCCCACTACGGGGATATCCCGCGTGCTTGTTTGAAAAGCGCAATCGGTGAACGATCTTGGTCGAAAGAACTTCGAATTTGAAGTAACCCAACCCGCCGGCCGCCCCCTTTTTCCGGCCATATCCGCCAAAAATCCAATGTCAGGACCAACAAATTCCGACTTAAAGCAGATGCAACTAAGCTGGCACGCTGAATGCTGTCCCCTGGGAATTTACTACGCTCCAATCGGCGCTTCTCTAGGTACTGCATATTAGTTCGAAGCCGTGTTGATAGACATTCCCCAAAGATCCAATCGTATCAAATTAAGGTGCTGGGGCATCATACTTCATTTCGCGCTCATCGAAAATGGACTGGAAAGCTAAAATGGCTTCTCTGGTTGGTGAGACAGCTTGCTGATAAATACTTGCATGAGGTTTCAATTTTCAACCAAATTTCACATAACTCAGTTTCATCTGTTCTGGCTGCCATGGCTGCTCATCAGTACGGGGTCGATTCATGTGTTCGAACAAAGGCATGTCAATTCCCGTCGCATTTGCTTTGGTTTCAACATTTACAAGAACCAACTACACAGGCTAGAGCGTTCCGAATTGAAAGGCTCGAAGCCAGGGAACGAGCTCTTCTGGAGGACAAGGTTATGGAGTGAAGCATCGTCAATGCAAAGAACACATTTTAAACATGTTTATGTAAGACCTGTATTCCACATCGCGATGGTGTAAATTGAATTTTAGTAGTCGAGGAGTATCATATGATTTGTGCACACCGTCAGTTTTCACCAGTCCACCGCGTTTGTTGACCTCAGACGGTAGTCTTTCCCTGATCCCCTGCCGTGGCTGACTTGACCGAACCTTCAGAGTGGCTGTGCTCAGACGGAGATAAAACGCCTTCCTCAATCTTTCTGATGATCCAAGTCCGAATGTCCGAAGAGGATATCTTGATGGCCATATCTTGGACGTCAACATCCTCGGGTGAGATAACATCAATTATAAATATATCTAACGACGAGAACGACCTTTTGGCACGTTCGTCATTGACTGTAAAGAGGTGGTCTCGGTGGATGGACTTGGAATGAGATACTCACCCGTGAACATACCTGCCAGACAGCCTTTATAAGTCTCTCTCGATCCCACAATGACCTCGAACTTTGGATCCGTCCTTGTAGGCCCAAAAGGATCGTAAATTGTCGGCGCAAAGAAGTCTAAATCGCGTCGGAGTGCCCGGAGGAACGATATAACTCGACTCGACCGCAAGTGCACTGGTTCCATGACAGTTGCGCCGCGCTTGGAGGCAAGAAGGGAGTTGTCTGAACTTGACGAATGTTTTTAATGTTGGCTCAGAGAACGCGGTGAGAAAACGCCATACCAATCATTCCCACAGTCAAGTCTTTACGTGCGAGCCACGCGGACATCGTCAAAAGAATTTTATGTCCAGCATGAAGGTGATCAAACGTTCCCCCGTTCACGACATGGTCGTACGCCAGCGGACCCGAGCTCGTCTGTTCCGATATTTCTGATACCTCCCCTTCAGAGGCCAAATTTGCAGATGTAGGCGACACGTGATGGAGACCAACGTGAGAGGGAATTCTGGATGTGACATTTGCAATATCTGCACGATGTTGCTTATCAGTACTTCAAATAAGTTCTGAGGAGCTTTCAAGACAGAATTCACCGCTCTCGAGTCCGAAAACGGCTTCCAGTGTCGTCCACTCCTTGAACAAGTCGTAACCACAAAACCCATCAAACACTACGTCAATGTCCATCAAAATCCTGTCGATCGCATACGCCTCTTTCGTCGCCCATACATATAGCGTTCCAAGCAGCTTATTTAACTGCTTCCAGAGTAATACAGGCGACTCTTTATGTTGGACAATTTCAGGGCAATCAACGAGAAGGACGAGCCTTTGGGAAGTTGAACGCACTGCAGTAAGAATGGTGTTTCTATGCAGAGCAAGGCTCGAGGACGCCCGCGGAAGCGAAATGGGAACTGCTGAAAAGCGGAATTGGGTCATTCCGCATTCTGGTTGCTTTGGCCGCTCAGCTTTCCAACACTACTGCTAACTCCGTTTCGATTGCTTTCTTCCCGGGGCCTAATTGGACTAGGTGAGCACTCTTCAGGTGAACCCGCTCGAGGCATCGTCTCTTCTGGCGGTTGTGAACCGGTGCAAGAGCGAATCACAGGGGAAAAATATAAAAAGAATCCTCTCTCTCCCCACAAAAGATTCGAGCCGCCACAAAAAAGAGAAGAAAATATCAAAAGAAGAAGCCGGCGACGGGGAGAGGAGACAAGACAGCGTGAGTCGGCGCTGAGTGTTGACAGTTCCATCCCGCTTGCTTCGTCAGCCAACGCCTCACGGAAATGGCATACATTCGCTTCATTTTTCATCCTCCCTTTCTTCGACTGGCCTGAACCTTTTCGCGACCTTGATTCCCTACTCTTTTGCCCTCGATGTACTGCCGAATTGGTAGAAATGGCAGGTATCGAGCTTCACGACGGTAGTGATATGGATCATTTGGAGATGCTGGCAGAAGGTGGAGAAGGTGAAGCCGATCCCGATGTAAGTTTGTGCGGGTTGCCGTTCTTCTTGTGCATTTGAAGAATGCAGGATTTTCCTAGATTGACCACCTCAAAATACAACTTGCCCAAATTGAGGATCAAGAAAAACAATTGAAGGCTGAAGTAGTTGCATTCAACCCTCCTGATGGTGTCGGTTCTGTCGACAAAGGTGAGGTTTTGTCACTTCATGATCGTCAGAGGTCTCGAACTCACACCTTTATTCTCTTGTTTTTCTCAAAACACTTTCAGACGAATCAGATATGCGCTCTGTTTATGTCGGAAATGTTGACTATTCCACAACACCTGAAGAGCTCCAAGCGTTTTTCCAGTCATGCGGCACGATAAATCGACTCACGATTCTTGGGGACAAGTTCACTGGACAACCGAAAGGATTCGCTTACATCGAGTTTGCGAGCCAGGACTCCGTCGCGCCGGCGTTGGAGCTTAATGACCAATTGTTCAAAGGAAGGATCATAAAGGTGACCTCCATAACTCGAGAGTCATATATCATATTGTTATTCTAACATTCATGTGCCAGGTTTCCGCCAAGAGAACCAACATTCCGGGACTCTCAAGAGGTCGTGGTCGTGGTCGGGGAAGGCCGGGTTTCCGGGGAGGTTTTCGTGGAGGGTTCAGGGGTGGTTACGGTGGATACTATGATGATGGCTACGGGGGTGGTTATGGTGGATATCGGGGAAGAGGGGGTTTCAGGGGCAGAGGCAGGGGATATGCTCCATACTGAAAGACCATTGTCGGAGAAAATATACTTAACATGATTTCGCTCTACATATGTGGTACCGGTTCTTTTTTTTGAAAGTCGCGCCCTGTCGTGCCGCACTGTAAACTGACGGAGGTAGACTTCGCTGGAACCCTCCGACGACTTATTCATGTCTCCCAACGGTGTCTCTTTTGTTCTTTCTGATCGGGCGCAGGCCCTCGCATCATATCCTCACGCTCGACGAGTGGGAAACGTGGTGTATGTTTCTGGTACGAGTTGTCGCAGGCCAGATAACACTTGGGATGGAGTGAGTCCCTTTGCACAATCGAGCCAAGAGGAATCGTGGCATTGAAAAGGCTTTCTTGCTGACGTTTAACGTGAGCATGTAGGTCGAAATAGCGGAGGACGGATCCATCAAGTTGGACATCCGGAAACAGACTAGAGCAGTTCTTGAAAAGTGAGTGAGGTGTACGTTCCCCTGCGATCAAAAGGTTTATCAAAATTCCTGCAAGCATTAAGCTCATTTTACAAGCTGCAGGTCTCGATTTGGAAAATATCGTGGACTTGACAGTGTTCTTAGTGGATATGGTGGGTTTTCCATTCCTCTTCAATCACACATGGGATTATGCTGACGGCAGCAAAATAGAAAGACTATGGTGAGAATCTGCAACCCGCCGAATGACTTTTGCGCACTTCAATATCCTTCAAAGGTGGCATGAATGAAATTTACAACCAGTACTTCAAGGCTGACACTGGTCCCACCAGAACAACGGTCGCAGTGCACCAACTTCCTTCCGATAAACTACTCGTGGAAATAAAAGTGAGCCGTTGTTCTTGCACTGATTTTCTGTGACTGCAACATTTTTGTAATTTTGTAGGCAATTGCACATGACCCAAAGTGATTGTAAATACTCAAAGGTAGTAAAATTATGAACAATTGTCAGAATCCTGGTCGGCGCTTCTTGCTCGAAGCTCCCTTGTATGTTCTCTGCTGTGAAGGAGGCAGTGTGCTCCACTCCTCAGTCTTTGGATTCCCAATCACCAGGGCAGGTGTAGTTTGAGGCAGGCGCTCCTCAATCACGGGCGCTGTTGCGCCGGCCAGATTTGGCGTATGTGTGGTTTTGTCAACTGTTGGATCATCCCAAGCACCATCTACGGTCGCTAAAGCACTTCGATCCGCCTTCTTTCTCCGGCGTGCAAAGTTGTACTTCATTGGAGGTGGGCGCGAGTAAACAGTCGTCGGGCTGTCCCAAAGGGTACGAAGTCGGGCAGCTGCAGGAATCAACGCAGTTGATTGTGGATTAAGGACAGTTTGAAGTGAACCAGGAGTGTCAGGCTGCTGGTGTTCTGGAAATGGAGAGCGCAACAGTATATGTGCCGCCCACCAGTCTTGAGCGACCACTTGGACGGTATATTGACGGACAACATCAGTTTGGTCGTGATGGATTGCTTCATGGGAGACCGGGGATTGGCGTCGAAACGCGGACAAATTCCCGTTCACCTTTCGAATGAGCTCCTGGGCAGTTTGTTCCCACGACTCCGCACTTTCTAACTCAGATGAAGTGACGGTAGCACCTGTGAGACGAGATGCAACAGCGTGTTTGCCGGTTGTGAGCTTTTCAAAAACCACACGAAGGTCACTGGCTTCGATGGGAGGCGATCCGGGATGACAAACGAGACCAGAAGTAGTACTATAGGTGATCATAGGGTCAGTTGCAAGCTCAAAAAGAGTAGTTGCAACTTGGGTGACACAGCGAATGAGGATGTCAACACGATGTCCGTTCAAAATCCGGTCGATTTCTCTTTTCCGAACGACTTCGTCGGGAGATGTGCATCCCAGAGATCCACGAACTAAATCTGCAAAAGCTCAATCAACCACTGGTGCTAACAAAATTGCGGACATGACAACAAAACAAACATTCAAACGGTCCCGAGAAATCCTTTTCTTCTGCCTCCTCAAAATTGACGTTCACATTGACGCTTTGCTTTGCGACGTTGTATCGCTTGCGTTCAATCTTTTGAATATTATCCTGCAGTGCGGACCAGGACGCATCATTCTGTGATTTGTTTTTAGAGTCGAGAGAAGTTGTGTGCCAAATGGCTCCGTTGTCGGCGAGTTGCCATGTTTCGAGTCTCGGAAATCTCTTCATTCCAGTCGGACGTGCCTCCACCAGAAATCCACGAAGAGTGGAGCTTCTCGGTCCCACCGTATTGAGTGACCGTTTGTGAGAATATAGGCCTGGGTATTCACTAAAGTTGAGCGCATCTCTGAAAGTTGGGAGTATTCCGGATGTGGCAGTTCCAGATACATCTCCGGATGCATTCCTCGGAATAGAGAATGTTATAGCATGACGACATGACGGGGACCACGCAGTAATAAGCTCATCGTTGTTGCCGTGATCGATTGCTCGGAGTCCTATCGGTCGACAATCATGTGCATCGCTCAGTGGCAAGGAGAGGAAGGCGCTTCCGGGCATTCTACGATCTACGAAGTGGATTGCATCAGAACTTCCGACGATTACATGGAATGAGTTTTTCAAAGATTGCGCTATCGCGCTGATTTGTGGTCGATGAGCGCCCGGAGGCACAGAGTAGACTACCAGTTGAGAGGAGATTGGCTCTCTCAAGTCGATTGCAGACACATTTGAGCATTCGCCCGCGTAGAGAACGCGTGGATGACCGGCCCACTCCAGAATTCGAGTGTTCTCCACTTCGCTGGTCAATCGGCGCAAGCGGTATTTTTCAGCGGGTGTCCACAGTCCAATCCGGCTTTGATTATCAAGAAATGCGAGTTCATGTGGAACGAAAGGATTCCATTTCATGTCCACAACTATGTTCGAGAACTGCAGCGTTGCTGTAATTTCACAGCGGACAGGATGACGATTTTGATATGAAGGGTAATCGTTCGTGTCATCGTCAACCATCAGCAAAGAATAACGATGGTTCCTGAGTTTTGGCATGAATATCGTGATGTGAGAGGGATGTCGAGCAGCCACCATATTCTGAACTGGGTGGACCAATAATGAATGGGTAGCATCACCGCAATTGCTATTGCTCACCATGACTCAGTGGTGAGCCCGATTTTGAGCAAACCAACTGGAATATGGGTACGCGAAATGATTTGAATGGCATCTCAAAAGTTTTCGGACTTGGCACGCGGAGACCACATTTCTCAACAAGCGGATATGCATCTTGCTTTCCCGTCAAAGCATAGTTAGTCAAAAGAGGTTTTGCGCTACGCTGGGGTCAAACTTACGAAGGTTCGAGTGAGAAAGACCCCCCGATGCAATTATCCATTGTGTCTCGCTTCCTTCATTCATGATGTCCAAGCGCTCAAGGCAATTTCCTGGTTCCGGATATAGGGAAGTATTGGTGGTGGTCAGCAGCGATTCCAACAGGGATCGAGGAATAAACGACGAAAGTTGCGTTCTCTCGAAGTAGTCAGCCTGAAGCCCCTCGTTGAGTGTAAGTGTTCATGGCGAGCGCTGCTGCGATAGTTACCGAAGTCTTCACATCGTTCCTCGTTTGGCTCCATAAATCGAAGTCAGGGCCGAATGCGGTGGCAGGAGCGACTTTTTTTATAACAGTGTTGCTCTGTTATTAAGCAGAAGTTGAATCTGAGATTCGATGCTTGCAGAATATGCGATTCATCAAAAAAGATCCCTACCTTGCCTTGCATGATTCTGCAGTCTTCGTTCCAGCGACCCTCATAGAAAAATGATGATTGTGTAACCAAATCCGTCTGTGATCGGCGGATCCTGCTGTTGGGTTGGCCCCACTTGATGTGCAAAATGAGAAGACGAACTATCGAATTGAATGCTTTGGCCGCCAGCACCATTATATTTGCTTTCTGAGGTACAGTTTTGATTCGGCCGGACAAGGGATACATACATCTTGAATACTATATGCTTTGTAAATGGCTAAGGCTGCGCTCGTCCAGGGAATCGCGGGCTGCCAAAAAGCGAATCATGAATATCCAAAAACTGGCATGCCTCAAAGTGCACTTTACTCACTAGAGGCAGCAATCTCTCACGGTGTAGCGGTTCAGCATCCAGGCCAGAAATCGTTCCAGACCCAGGCCGAAACCGCCGTGCTCGCACGTTCCGTACTTGCGCTGGTCTGTGAACCAGTAGTAAGGACTTGGATCAATGCCCTCCCGCTTGTAAGCAGCAAGAAGCTCGGCCTATAGATGGGCTCAGGTGAATCACATTGGTATTTCAAAAGCAAACAAAAGCACTCACAAGATCTGAAATGCGCATGCTTCCTCCGACGATTTCGCCAACGTTTGGAATCAAGACGTCGACGCTCTCAGTCAACTTTGTGTCTTTAGGATCTCTCTTCATGTAAAAGCTCTTTATTTCCACCGGGAATCGGCAGAACATGATAGGTTCTCCAATTGCGTCGGTCATCTTTCGTTCGGGTGCCTCCGGAATGTCGTCGCCGAAAACGTAGTCACTGCCGTCTTCTTTCTTGATACCGTTGTCGTTGAGCCACTTGATTCCGTCTGAGTAGTCCATACGCCGGAATGGGCGTTTTGGGGGAACGAAGTCCTTGTGTAATTCCTTGAAGTACGGAGCCTCCTTTGAAGCGAGAACAAAATCGACCACGCTACAGACCTGTTACGAGTGATTAATTATGTTTCACACGGGACAAATTCCAGCGAACCTACCATGTCTTCCAGGAAATCGAGGAGATCATTGAAGGTGATGAAAGCCAACTCAGCTTCGATGTGAGTGTACCTAAAGGACAAATTAAGATGTGACGTGGATTTTATCCACATAAACAATCACTCACTCAGCTAAATGTCGTCGTGTATGCGACTTCTCCGCCCGAAAGGATTCTGTGATACAGTAGACATCGCCAAGAGCTGGGAGACAAGTCTCCAGGTACAATTGAGAGGATTGTGTAAGATACGCCTTTATTTAAAACGAGATGTCAGTATGGAATGATTATGTACCTTCGCACCAGGAACGTCTCACCTCCTCTCCATAATATTGGAAATGGAAAAGTGTACTACCTCCTTCAACCTGCGTTTGCACCATTAGTGGTGGCGTTACCTCATACAGGCCCTTCTTGTCAAAAAAGGCTCGGAATCCTCGTAACGTGGCATGGCGAAGTCTGAGGACTGCAGATGCAGTGTCACCGCGAATAACGAGATGTCGTTGGTCATACAACAAGTCAGGGGAAGCTTCCTGCAAAAATGATGTGTTTTCCGTTAGAACGGCTTCATCAAAAACAGTTTTGGCGAATCTCACAGCACTGATCTTGTTGGTGATGGCTTCATCACCACCAGGCGCGGCGCCAATGAGCTCCCAATAGTCGACTTGCAGCTCGTGACCTCCAGGTGCCTGCAAGGAGTAAAATTGAGTGGAACAGCATTTTTCACCACACGTTTTCCAATATTACCGTTTTTCCTGCAGGAACTTCTTTAAGCGTTCCGTAAAGAGAAACAGTCGACTCGAGTTGCAATGTTACGGCATTGTATGTGTGGCACTGACACATCGATATGGTCAATGACTAAGTTCAACGAAGCGCTCGAGTCAACCCACCATCTGTCCCGTCAGAACACACTGGAGGAAGCCTGTGCCATCACGGAGCCAAATGAACATCAAATCCTTGCCTTGAACTCGATGCCGGTGGACCCAACCACAAACGACAACACGTTGACCTCGGTTCGACGTTGAATCCCGAATCTTGATCTACCACGTCGAGAAGAAAGAAATGAGCAAGATCATTAAAAGCAAATGGCAAAGGTTCACGATCATTCATAAATTTGTTCCTGAAATTGTAAAAACGCTGCATTATTCCCCTACGGGTAGCAGAGCCTTGAATGTCTCAGGGTTTATGTTCCCACCGTTTCCCTTACGCCCACGTAGTATGTATAGTTGTCGTGGACGTATAGAATATGGTGGGGTGTATTTCACTCCAGAAACCCCCATAACTCGGCGCCCAGCCTATCAATAATACTCACCTGAAAACGATAACCGGAGAGTCAATGACGGAAACAAAAAATGGAAAAGTGAGACGGTCAACCAAAGTGATGTTCCCTCGCCTAGTAACACCCCAGTGATAAATTTTGGCTGGTGCGTCATAGAATCAAGGTGTCATTTTCCACCCATTGCTGGCGACGACGTCCGATCATCTCAGGCGTCCCCAACATAAGTACGGGTGGTCCCTCGGTCCCTCTCTGTTCTCACACGAGCTTTCATTGTAACAACAAGTGAAATATTACGTACCTGTTTGGCTTGTGGAAGGTTGTAGTCCATCTTGATAACGATCTTCTTGCTCTCTTCTAATCGCTTCTCTTCTCCGGCTTTGTCTTCGGCCTCTTTGTGTTTCTTCTCTTCTTCCTTGCGTAATTTCTTGATTGCGTTTTCGAAACCCCCTTTCGCCTTCTTGAAGCCGGCTTTGGAAATGTCGGTCCATTCAGATTCCTTCTTGACTTTGATTTTTATTTCGTCCACATTGATGCCGGTGTTGGCGGTGGATGCCTTCAGAATGGCCGCGACTGCAGTCTTGAATGGGGAAGCTTCTGTTCCAACCCCAGATTCGTCGGACCCAGCCGTCTCGTCAACAAAAAGGATAATGCCTATCCAACAAGACACGTTGGAGATGAAGTGATGGGGAGAAATCGCGGTGAATTGGACTCTGAAAGGACACCGCGCCTAGGTGGCAATCAAACACCCATTGACTGATAGGCACCAGTGTCAGACATTCACGGCGCAACTAGAATCGTCCTTCGTCTGTAAAATCGCGAAATGTTTCTCACCATCTGGTTTGGATTCCACCATTTGATGGAAAAAATGGGCGAGGCAAAAGTGGCACGGTGGGTCGCCCGGGTGAACTGCACCGACCGGCTGATTGCAATCCCATGTTACTCCATGCAATTCCTGGGTCTCTGATCGCAGCTCTTTTCTACGTGGCAAGGTGCGATGGAAATCCGACATACAGCGAGAACGTAGACGTCAGATCCTTGCAAGATGGAAAGATTCTCGCGCACTTCACTTTCGCGCGAAGTCAAACGGTTCCTTCGCTCAGATCTCAAGGTCTTCGTGAGTGATTTTGCAAGGACAATAACTACCTCTTCGTTGCTTATTTTTCGACCCCTCTGAATTGCATTTGCGACGGGACCGCTGCTACGTATAGACCATTTCGATCTGCTTCCACGACAAATCGCGGAGATAACTCAAACTTTCAAAGCCCCAGAGTGGCATCTTTCTTTTACTCAGGGGCGATGGGATATGAAGCGGTGGGGTCCGCCCCCCAGACCTGCTCCCACTGGAGCAGAACTGTACGCATGGTTGGACGGAGAGTACGAGTGCGTTGCTCCCAGCTTTAACCTTCTCATACACTCGAAATATCAACTTCCATCGTGTTTTTTTATAAGCGTCAATGCCAACTGGGCGGCTCTGGCTAGCGCACTTTCTGGGTTGTTCTGCGCTTCGTTGAACTTCATCGACCACAGCAATACCGCGTTTCCCATCGATACGTTTACATCGGAGGGATCGTATGAAGGAGATGGTGGGGAGCCCCAAACACACTGATTGTCATCAGTGGGACTCACCGTGGGGTTCAGATATTCACATTCGCCATGCAACACTCCCTCGTGAAGCAGCATGTACCGAAAATCTTACGCCTTGGCTGAAGCTCCTCCCGTGTCAAGCCAAAGTATGGACACGGTGCGCTCTTTGGGAAACAGTTGTCTTATCAATGGCCTCTTCCGGCATTAGGCGGGTATCGCACAGCTTCTGAATCCCCATCGTGTCTTTGATGGCAACTATCACTCCATGGCTATCGACGTACGATGGAAATGCCTGGTAAGCTCCCTGGCTCGATTATGTCATACGAACCTCGTGGTGTAATGTTCAACCGTTCCAGGACGATTCATGCTCCTTGTCCACGCTCGAAGTTGATCAATCATTTACTGCTGTTCTAGATCCACTCAGATCAGAGGGGTATGTAGGACGGAGTGGAGACAAAGGTGCGCTGCGCCAAATCCGGCACATCCCACGCTACCATCAAATACGTTCCATCAAAAAAGGTTGGGACATCTTTTCGCTCTTCGATCGAAAAATTGAAAAGCGCTGCTTAATCGCGGATTCGTCGACAATTGGATTGGTGTTACCGGACATCAACAGCCAGTCAAAACTCTTATCACCGGCTTCGCAAGTCCTTCCGATGCCCGAAAGCGGTACCGTCCGGGCAGTTTATGACGCCAAGGGGGACTTGGTCTCCGAGCTGGGTGTCAGAGAGGCTCTAAATTTCTCAGGTACGACGACGCGTGTGTATCGTGAATGCCGTTCGGATTGAAAACAGGGATGGCCTTCGGATGACAAAAGCGGGAACTTTTTCGTCCTCGGTTGAGATCAACCGTTATCTCACTGGTAAGTAACGCGTGCATGCATAAAAACCGGACCAGATACCATAAAGCTGACATCCTCTCAGGTCACGGGCAAGAAAAAGGAGGCGTTGCGATCCATATCCTGAATCGAAATTCGAATTACGACGCGGTTGCTTCTCTTCTGGAGTCTTATCCGTGGTGGTTGCGAGTGTACCTTCACACACTCAAAGTGGAAACCAGAGAAGGGACTATCGTTGGTGAGTTCACCTGCACGTCTCAAAAGAATTATAAACTTACCATGCTTGTCTCAGTGCCATCTGTGCACTACCAGCCTGCGCGGGACCGCGAACGACCTTCCCTCCTCTACGTACATTTGAATGTTCCTGCCAACTGCTCCCTCGTCCTTTCCTTCGACTTTGACAAGTCGCACTTGCGATACACGGAACATCCGCCAGACGCGTCCCGAGGATTCGACCTGGGGGCGAGTGTGGCTTCGGTCGGGATGTGGGAAAACGCACATGACCCGTCCAAGCTGGTGGATCCCGTCCTGGCGTTCCGATCCGCTGCCCACACGACGCGGATGTACACGGATCCGATCCTCGTCGCGCTTCCCACACCCGACTTTTCGATGCCGTACAACGTCGTCACGATGACTTGTACGCTCCTGGCGTTTCTCTTTGGCAGCGTGTTCAATATGCTCACTCGTCGGTTCAACCCCGTCGTCGTGGAGCAACAAAAAACCGAGACTGGTGACGGGAGTGAGACCTCGGAGAGGTGATATTTATCGGGTGGCATTGGCATTGGCATTGGCATTGGCATCTGCACCATGTAAATAGTACGAGCTCAAATACAATGTATATCCGTATATTTCGGTGACACGAGGTACGAGGTGTGGCTACGTATCGAAAAGCGTCATGAACGTATTCTTGAGGGTTTCGAACGGCTTGTCCTTGTCCTTGGACATCCTGTTCGCCTTCTTCTTCATATTTGTAGCGTCGACAACAAGACGTTTCATGACCGTCTCGATTTCATGGCGCTGTCTGCCCCCTGTTGTGCGTTGCGGTCAGGTAAGTTCAATTGTCAAACGTTGAACAGTGGGAGGCAGCTGTACCCACTTAATTCATCAACCTCCTTGTCGTGAGACTTTCTCAGCCTCGTAAGTCTGGTCGCGTTGCTCTCGAGCTGCTCGAAATGGTGTACGACGCGGGACTGGTACTGCTCCTGCGCTGTTCGCAGTTTCTTGAACACGGCTTGGACCTCGTCCTGAATCTCTTCCGCGCGGCGTTTATGTGCAACTGCGATAGAATCGCTATAAGTAATTCGCAAGCAGGTGTTTAGCGTTAGCGGAGTGAGGACGCCGGTAGACATAACGGGTTCGTTACCCACACGTCTTGTTCGATTGTTCCAAGGCTTTCTGCCATGCGATCCACAACGTCGTTGAGACTGTCGTCGTAGGTCTCCATGAGAGATTTTGTTGCATTGTCTTTTCGCTTTTTCAAAACGGCTGTCGATAGTCGTGTTCGTATGATGCGGGAGGGTGGGTGCGCGAAGGAGAAACACCATTAACTCACTTTGAAGCTGCGCCAGCAAGCGGAGCTCATTCTCGCTATACAGGTGAAATGTATGCTAGTTAAGGTGGACCACGAGAAAGGGTAGACTGCTGAACCAACTTTGAGGGTGTCGCGCTGTCCACGTCATCATCATCCTCTTCGTACTGAGTCTCGTGCTCTCCAAGGATTGCCAGGTCAATCTTATTCTTGCCGGTTTGGTTCGACTCGCTCTTGCGCGACTCCGAAACAGAGTCTGAGTCCGAACATTCCAGGCCGGTTGAAAAGGGTCCCCGACGCGATGAAGCGAGAGCATCCAGAACGAGGTTACTTGGGCGCGGCGCATCTGATACACTGCAAGTCAGCGCTTACCAGGCGCGGACCGGCCTGCTCTTGTCAGTGCTGCGAGCGACGGTGGACCCGATGAGGTCTTCCCACGGCTCTTCCGGGCTTTTGGTGGCATCGCAGCGTCCGAGTCCAGCGATGGTTGCGATGGGTGGTAGTGATTGGCGCCTCAGTGAACTTGGGGTCAACTGAAAGGTTGGTTTTCGTAAAGGGAATGAAATGTAGTATGATTTGTGTACAATATTATGGAAAAGCGATAAGGATGAATGAGGGCGTTCTCCTCTGTAAAAATGATCCTTGGTATGCTTTTTGAGTAAAAAACAAGGGTTTTTCTTCCTGCTGAAGCGTGGCGGTCGGTGTTTATACTTGCTGGTATGTCTTTGGTCTTTGGTCTGTGGGATGTTGGGGAACTCATATGGTGAAGGACGTCACCGCCACTCACCTCCAAAATTCTGCAAAGTGAATGCAGAAATGAAAACGAGAAACGGGGCGACGGGGAATTTTCACGTGATTGGTGAGGGCGGAGAGTGAGGGTGGGGCAAGGTGCTGTGGCCACCCAGCCCTCATCGCCGCACGAAACAACGAAAGAAAGGAAAGACTACTCTGACGTAACATATGGGTATGTACTTGGCTGCAGCTGTGATCGGTGGACATGATCGTGACGAGGGTGACGCGGGTGAATTGCAGGCACAACTTTACTTGACTGGTCAGCCGGACTCTCGTAGGACTTGACGAGACATGGGCGATCGAAGCCAGAGTGCGGAGCGGCCGGCAGATGTCAAGGTGCGCTCGCACGCCGTCCGTCTTCTTCTTGCCGAGCTCACTTCCGTCGCCTCCTGCTCATCTCACCGCTCACCTCCCGCTTCGTTCCGCCGATTACTCGCGCTCCGATCCCAAACCGCATCACACGCCAACAAATCCGCACCGCAGATCATTCTCCTTGGTGATTCCGCCGTGGGCAAATCGAAGCTCATCGAACGCTTCCTCCTCTCAAACTACTCGCCGCAACAACATTCCACCTACGCTCTCACGCTCTACCGACATACCGTACCTCATCCCGCCGATTCATCCCGGCAGCTCACTGTGGAATGGTGGGATACGGCGGGACAGGAGCGATTCCAAGCGCTGCATCCCTCCTACTACCACCGCGCCCATGCTTGTCTCCTCGTGTTCGACCTCACTCGCAAAGTCACGTACAAAAATCTAGAGGCGTGGTACTCGGAGCTGACAAAGTACCGCTCGGACAAAATTCCTGTTGTTGTCGTGGCGAACAAGGTGGACGCCGAGCCGGACAGGGCGCAGAAATCTTTTGCGTTTGTGGATCGCCGAAAACGATGTAGAGACGAGGATCTTCCCCTCTTTTGTGGTGAGCATGATGTACAAGAGCTATTTATTACTCCACCGCTCATACACAGATCCACCGAAGTTTCCGCATCGGACGGCACAAATGTCGTCGCCGCTTTCCAAGAAGCCATTCGCCGCGCCGTCAACTTCAAAGAATCCTCCTCGTCAATCTCCTGCTTACCACGGACGTCCTCGTCCCAGCCCCGATCAACCGTCCAACCAGAGAGTAATCAGGCAGACTTTGTCGATGAAGTACTCCGCTTCATTGAGGAAGAGGAACAACGACCTGACGGTATTTTTAGAGGTGCTGGCACAAAGGACGAAGACTGGGACAAGGAGGATGCCAGCAGGGCTGGCATGGCGGTGCCGGTGGCGAAAGGTTGGCGAGAGGGAAGCGTCGGCGCGGGATAGAATGAACACATGTATTGTTGCATATTGTAGGTTCAGTCGCATAAACAATTTCCCCATAATTTTGCAAAACGCCGAAAGTTGATGGGAGAGGAAAAAAACAGGGAGCGGATCGCCACGCCCATTGTGCCCAATCCTCATCAGTTTTCCCGGCATCACCGATCCCCATCCCGTCCGAAATCCACATGGCGTTCCTCGCCGCCGTCGCCGCGTCACTCGAGGCCGTCTACCAGAACGAGTACGAGCTCGACCTGGAATGGGACTGGGACTGGAACGATCCTGGCGCCGGCAGCGAGTTCGACTCGGCACTGATCGTCGGGCCATCGCCGACTCCCGCGTTTCGGTCATCAAGGATGGGCTCGCTGGTTCCCGGTGTAGGAGCAGGAGTAGCGTTCAGGAGGGAATCTCGTGCAGGGACGCTGACTCTGCCCCAGCTCGTGGTGCCGGATGCAAGAGTCGGTCCAACACCGCCACCGGTCTCTTTCCTTCCCCTTCCCCATCCATCGTATCCCAGAGGCGGACGTCGTGTCAGTATTCTTGCACCACCAAGGAGGTTCAAGGACTTCTCACAGGACCCGGACACACTGGCGAAGGAAAACCTACCGGCGGGAGTCTCGAGCACTGAACGGACACTCGCCACGCCATTCCCGTCAACTTTGCAACGGGCTCCTGGCCGACGAGTCAGTATCATTCCACCCAGAACCGAAGACATAATTCACATATCGGACGTGGACTCAACACGGTCTTCGGCACTGCTCCACGACCACACGCTAGATCTCAAACCACCCAGATCTGTCGCCTCAGGCCATCGAATGAGCACACTCGGGTCGAGGATCCCGTCTCGCCGTCCCAGTATCGCACCAGTAGGGCCCCCCACTCGGGACTGGGCCAGCAGATACAGCAATGCGGTGCTCCCCTTCGAGTCACGGCGGCCAAGCGTCGCCCCAACGTTTCGATCCTACATGTCTGGCCCCCAGGGCACGCTTAAATCCGTCCGATCTACCGCCACGCACCCCGTGCCCGTCTCCAACTTTGCAATCGCGCTGGTCGTGGCCGGCTCGTTCGCAGCCCAGTTCTGCGCCATTGGCGTTCTCAACTGCTACCCCACGTTTCAAACGCAGTACATCGCCGAGTTCGGCGCGGTGGCGTCACCGTCCTTCTTCTCGTTTGTCGGTGCCGCAAGCAACGCTCTTGTCGGAATCACCGCGCCTTTTGTTGGCTCGTTGATGACCGCGTTTGGCCCCGGTGTCGTGTGTGCGGCGGGAGGTCTCTTCATCGCCACTGGTTTGGCACTCACGGCTCTCGCTATGAACCTCAAAATGCTGGCACTTTTAGCGCTCGGACAAGGTATTTTGGTCGGAGTTGGCGCGGGGATGGTCATTGTACCCTCCGCGACGGTGCCACCGCAATATGTGAGCTCCAGTGTAGATCCAGGGGTTTTCCGAAACAAGCCCAATTCTAACATGCAAAATAATGCTTCAAGTCTTCCCGGTACCGAGGTCTTATTTCAGGAATAAGCTCCGCGGGTGGTGGGATCGGTGGACTGGTTTTCGTTCCTCTCTCGAGCACCATAGTAAGCTTATTTGGCCTAAACTGGGCTCTTATTGCACAAGGTGTGATTGTTGCGGGTAAGCGTACCATGAAGTGTCAAACGTGAGTACTAAGAGCAAAACATCTCGTCTGCGCAGTGGTGTCCATAGGGTCTGCTGTACCTTTGAAGGCGAGATATGTCCAGACGGTGCGTTTGCAAGTGTTCTGTACGAGGGGCGTGTTTGCGGAAGTCGATCATTGCGACAGGTATACGTTTCATCAATAGGAGCGTCCTCCTATGAATCTCCGACTAGTTGCGTCGGAGGCTTCGCTTTGGTGCGTGGTGGTTGCGGGATTCTTTGTTGGCTTGGGACAGTACATTCCTTCGTTTTATCTTTATGGTGAGTGTCACTACCAGAATCAGTGCATTCCTTCTCTTGACTCCTGTATTCCAAGATTATTGCTCCACTTACGGTGTCGAGCCATTCATTGCATCTTTGACGATTGGTCTTATTCCTGGTGCGCAAGCTGCAAGCCAGGTTGTCTGGGGATTGGCGTCTCATCGAATAGGATACGCGAATTGTGTTTTCGGGAGCATCGCCCTTGCCAGTGTTTCTTGCTTTGGAGTATGGCTTCCGTGGCAAGGGTCCAGGATCGTCGCTATTACTTTTAGTGTCTGTTGGGGCTTGGCGACTGGCGGTAAGAAGCACGTCGGCCAGATGTATCACGTTCCCAAGTTGAATTTCCAACTTCCCACGCTAGGAATGCTTGCTCTCTTGCCAATCGCTCTTCTTGAAATGTTTTCTTGGAACTCCTGGGAGCTTCGCGTTGGAATTGTTTTACTCGGTAACGCGTTGGGGACCATGACAGGTCCACCACTCGGGAGCGTCGTGTTTGGACTTTCACGAACAATTGACGGCGGTGTAAACTGGACGTGGATGGAGATCTTTGTTGGTGGTACCTGGGCGCTTGCTGCTGTCTTATTTGGTGCAGTTGTGTATCGAATTTGGAGTCACAATTCGTCAGAGAGGATCGAACCACCCAAAGAGCCCAACCTTTCCGTGGAGGCGCAAGCAGCAAGCGACGCTCCAAGAGAAAATAAATCTTCGATAGCGAATGGTACCAGGGAAGGTGATGCCATCTCTGTCTACAGCAAGCCAACAGAAGAAAACAGCTTTATCGGATTGATCGTGACGTTTATCGAGAATGAAATCGAAGCACACAATGAATCCATACAAGGACTACTTAGTAGTACCAGAAGCGACCAGCAACCGGTACAAGCTCAAGCTGACAGACTGTCCACGACAAGTGATAAAGCGGTTACCGAAAGAGCCGTAATTAGGTCTTCCCGAGGAGACAACACGTCTTTGCGATAAAGTATGTACTCGAATCCGGGATTACCAGAAAAATATCGGAAATAAAGATGTAGGACGTATGTAGGGACGCCTTCGGCACCAAACGTGGTGTGCCCGTGTTGTTCACCACCCACGGACTGATGAGTCATGATACACTGTCAATCGCTCCCAAAAGCATGGTTTTACGCCATCGCTCAATCTCACATGGTGGACAACACACTTTGGACTGGGGCTCCATATCTGCCAGCTTTCTGTCCTTGAGCAGTCGTGAGCTCCGGGAGCCCAACTGGGATCTCGTCAGGACGCCGCTTGTCGCAGAACTGCGAAAGAAGATTGAAGAAAACCGGGCCGTTGTTATCACCGGGACAGGAGTGACTGGTGCGCGCGTCTTTGCTTTGCAACTCTCATGGGTTCCAACTTATCCGTCTTGTTCACTTTGCGAATAGCTAATCTTTGCGGTAGACGAGCTCCACCACAGGCGAGTTACCACAAACGTGGTTTTGGCTGCTCATTCAATTACCAATCTCTATCATGTCTAACAGGCTCGCGGATGGTGAGAAGCTACAATCACATTTGCACAACAGCACGTAACCTCAACCGGAATACATATCAGGGCGCGATTTGTCATTGCGCTGGGAGATGAATGCCAGCGTATTTTCCAGCTAGGCGCGGACTGGCGAGACGACGTCGGGCTGTCAACTTTGAGCCATAACTCACCTGCGGAAGACATTCAGAAAGTGTCACAGCGGCTCTTAGAATGGCACAGATCCATGGTCGATAAGAGTGTTGCGAGTCCATGGGAGCTATTCAATCACATTGCAGTGAGTTCCTTCAAAGTCGCTTCATGTGCTATAAGAGTGACTCATTTTTCGAAAAACTGGTGAAGTGGCTCCTCTTCAGTGACCTTCGGGTGGAGGATCATAGGATGGCGGAAGTGCTTGACAAATTAGGTGTCCCAGTGATGACAACCAACTATGGTTCGTTGGTTGTTGTACATGCTTTAGGTTCTGACGTTGGAGCCAATCATCGTCATCAAGACACCCTTATTGATGTTGCTCTAAGAAGAATACCTTTGAGACTGGAGGATTTGGCGAAGCGTGGCGATGGGTGAGTTTTTAGCCTGTCTTGGGAGGGCGATTTTTGATTGTTATACAACAGATGGTCGCAATTCGTGGATGGTACAGGATTTTCGCGGCACTCAAGATATGTTCTACATCTTCATGGAATCTTTTATGACGCTGAGGTGAGTATTAATTTTGTTACTGTGACAAGGAAACGCTCATCGTCTTGCGTGCTTCGTAGGATATTGTTCTTGCCCGCTCAACCTATCAAGAAACGCAACACATATTTCTGACAGCTCTGAGTTCACTTATCAAAGGGAAATTCACTGACTTCGATCCTGAAAATGTTAGGACAACGTCACTCATTTTTGTTGGCGCATCCCCTGCTTCCATGTGTGACTTGCATTTCCGCGCTCTGTGGAGAGTGATGGAGAATCAGTCACACATACTTCCCCAGAAACATTACATTCTTGTGCGTTCACAGGAGTACGAACTTGCAATGAAAGAGTTAGAGAAATACCAACGTCCTGGGCGACTGGAACTGTGCCCAGTTGTATACGGTATGCTGTTTCGCATCTCTTCCCGATGGAGTCACCCTCACTCTGTTGAGTAATCTCCTAGGTACCGATTTTCACGACCTCCCGAGTTTCGTTGCTTGCTTGTCTGCAGACTTCACGATTCCTGGCAGTGGTTTCAGTTCACCTGGGGTGACGGGCTCTACGAGCGAACCCAATCTCGTGCTGCCACCACTTCCCCCCATTGATTTTGACATCTGACACATAAAACCTGGGTATTTTTCCCTGGAAGATGCTGAAAAATTTGTGAAATTCTACATAGAGCGTATTGTAAACACAGTGACTAGACAAGTAAGTTACAAAAGTACAGACTTAATTTGCAGGGAGGGCGTCCGGCGCACAACCAACCTCTTGCTATGACCCGTAAAGCACCAGCAAATTCCGTCGATCCCGACGCGATGCACTCGATCCGACGTTCAGATACAACGCAAAGCTCGGCCGCCGTGCATCGTGGTGGAACTCGCAAAGCCACCCAACGCGCCAATCAGAAGATCGCTGCCATTTTCACTGAGGATCCAATAGTATCCACTCGAAAGAGACCCAAAGAGACCCAGTCTCTGGCGAAGAGCGTGTCTATCGAGCAATCGTTTGAAGTTGGAGTTCGCGGCGCCCCAAAATCCAAACGGAATGGAACCGAGCCACTGTTAACAGCAATATCGTCGTCGCAGTTTCCTCAACATCCTTCTTCAGCACCTCCGGGAACGATCATGGCATCGGAGCTCGAGTTTTCGGATGAAGACTCCGAAGACTTACCGAGTGATCAGGAGTCTCTACGTAAAACGGAGGATGCAGTGCGACGGCAGTTGGGAAACGTAATTAGAACATGTGAGTGCAATTCTGGAAGAATGGTTATCTACATCGACTTATGGGGAATACTCACTGCGCGCTTTAGGCCTTCGAGATAAGGAAAACATTGGAACTGACCTTGATATTGCTATGAACAACGCCGAGGCCAGCTGGTATGCGGCCGTTGCGAACATTCCAGAACCGATAGAGAGCTTGACGGTCGCCGAGTTGGAGGAGCGTTTTGGCGGCTCGTTTGAGAGAGCTGCAGTTGAACTCGGAGTGGAACCACCAGGCACAACGTGGGGTGTGCGAGGCGGAGATAGGGAGAAGTGAGTGACGTGTTCTCTTTACAAAGCGCAGGCCATATGATGCACACTACAATCGTATTTGGCAGGCCTGGCTTTCTCGATAGTATGTGGGCGGAATTGCCTGCTTGGATTCTGAGTACGGAGAAGCTATCTGGGCAGGCCGACAACATAACTTCGGCTCGGAAGACAAAGCCAAGCGCGAGAAAATGAATTTGCATTCAATTTGTAAATAGCAGTCAAAAGTTCTTCATTTTAAAGTACTTGGTGCCCACAGCAGGCTGGTTCGCAGGCCACGACACAACCCACCAGAATGTCGAAGCAAACCACTCTCGCGTGAGTCTTGTCCCCAAGTGGTGGCCAAATTTTTGGGGCTAGCGAACTACTTGATCATTGTTTTGCCCGGTGGACGTACCGGTGATCAGACGCTGGTGAACTCTCAATCACCATCTGCTGGACAAGCGTTACAGTCGTTTTCGACATGAAATTAAGCGCAGCTGGCACTGACTGCTATATCTCGACATTCTACTCTTCAATTTTCGCTCTCTCACCGCCATTCGTCTCGAATCAATCTAAAATCGATTGCGATCATGAATGCGATCTCTCGCGCCCGGTTGGCATCTCTTGCCCACAATGATCACTTTATCCTCGCCTGCTATATCGATCTCGATTTGTGCAACGGGTTTCGGCTGCTCAACCGTCCGACATTCGGGCGAACGCGTGGGCGCAACTACATACACTTATCGTTGCCTTTCCTGTGGCCCTCCGTCTTGCAACGTCAACGCGATGATTTTGAACGATTGTTGGCTCGATCTTACAGTTCATGGTTCAAAAAGGACCAATCCACATCATCCGCGGCCAGCACTTCCCCTCGTGTCCAACCCGTCCCACAGGCAACTCGAGATGAAGGCCATGGGGGAAACGCACAGCCAGAGAAGAACGACAACTCTGATGACCACATTACCAGTAAAAGTGAGTGTGCCACATAATGCACATTTGGGATCAAGAATCTGATGATTACGTCTAGAGTCCAAACGGGTAAAACGGCTTCGCGTATCGGACACCGAGGACTCGGACACCGAGGCTGTCTCCAAAGAAAGCAGCAGGGATGCGCAAAAGGAAAATTTAGATACCAACGAAATGCGATCATCTGACCAGAAGAACACCAAACAAAAGCCTGGAAAGATTGCGAAGATGAGACGTAAGAATGGGTCTCCTCCGAGTCCAGAAGCGCCTACGGATGACGGGGAGACCAATGTTGCTGAAGCAGCGGCGTCTGAAGGAGAAACAAAAGCTCCGAAATCCATCGTTGACGTGGCTGGTCCCACATCACCGCCCTCAAAGGAGAGTACGACAGCTGAAACATCAATCAAATCGGACGGCGATGAAATGGACACGGACGAAGTCCCCAAGCAATCACCACCAGCTGAAGGTCCTAAGAAGCGGAAAGCAAGCCCTGTCCGTGCTCCCAAAACAAAAGCTGCGAAGGCAAACTTGAACGACGACGTAAGCAATCGAAACGTTAAGAAAGTCGAAGAGCATGACGATGATAGGGGGGATGAATCTGGTCACGAATCAGAAATCGACGAAGCCGAAGTAGCAAACGTGTGAGTACTTTACACAGATGAACTTCAAAAGATTATGTAGCCCCTTCAAGTTATACTGACCGAGGCTCTCACTATAGGGTTTTGAAGGCGGGAGGCTATGACTTCGGTACTTGGAAGAAGGGAGAGAAGTACGTCATGCACATGTGAAAAACTTTTTTGTTTGCTGACAGCCATCCCACAAGGGTCCCTTACTCGGCGTTGTGTCGTGCTTTTGACCTTATCGAAGCGACCACGAAGAGACTTGAGATTACAAACATCCTCAGCCGATTCTTCAAAGTTGTGATCGAGACCACTCCAGACTGCTTGCTTGAATGCCTCTATCTGTGCATAAACAGGGTGGGTTCAGAGTTTTTTTCGACCTCTTCGGTAAATAATAAGAAGTGCACCATCAGCTGGGTGCGGAATATCGCAACAAAGAACTCGGGATAGGCGAGTCGATTTTGACGAAAGCAGTCGCTTCCGCGACAGGGCGAAGTCCGGAGAAAATCAAAGCAGATATGGAAAAGATGGGCGACTTGGGCCAGGTTGCGCAGGTATGTTGCGAATCATTGCTTCTCGTCGCACTGCGTGACCTGCTTCGCCCGTACAAAAGGCCAGTCGTAGTAACCAACCAGTCATGTTCAAACCGAAGCCACTGGATGTCAGCAAGGTTTTCAAGTTCCTAAAAGAAATCTCAGAAACATCAGGAAAGGAGGTTTGTGCTCCAAATTTTGTTTGGTGCAAATTTCATTGATTAATTATCGTTGTCAGTCACAAGCACGCAAAATAGATAAAATCAAACAACTGCTTGTGGCTTGTCAGGAGAATGAGCCTCGATACCTCATCCGCTCATTGGAGGGAAAGTTGCGAATTGGACTGGCAGAGCAGACAGTTCTTGTGGCACTTGCAAGCTCGGTGGTGATGACTGATCCTGAGCTCGGCAAGTTGAAGGGAGAGAAACTCAAGGACAAAATTGCAGAGGGTGCAGGAGTTCTCAAGAGTGTCTACAGGTTGGTAGGTTTTTTGAGCAAGGAGGTGAAGCTGGCCCTCATAATGGTACACCTCCAGCGAGCTGCCGGACTATGATATGATTGTCCCTGCGATGCTCAAATATGGCATTATGAACCTCGCCGATCATTGTCACCTTGTGCCTGGTGAGCTGCAGTTGGGGTTTCGTTAGCACCTCGGTCATTTACTTGTTTCCCACCAGGAATTCCATTGAAACCCATGCTCGCACATCCGACCAAGTCCATCAGTGAAGTGCTGGACAGGTTCGAAGGTATTCATTTCACATGCGAGTGGAAGTATGATGGAGAGCGTGCCCAGGTACGAGACGGAGGGGTTGAACTCTCCCGAGTTCAGTCACTGATCGCTTCCGTCAAGATTCATCTCCTCGAAAATGGAGAAACTATGGTGTACAGCCGGAACTCGGAAGATTTGTCCAAGAAGTATCCCGATATCTTGGAGAGGGCCGCCAAGGTCTGTCATAAGCTTCGCGCTCGTCCAGCGTTGATTGCGCTGAATCCTCAGGTTTCACAATAGATTGCCAACGAAGGCGTGAAATCGTTTGTCCTCGACTGTGAAGCCGTTGCGTGGGATAAGGAGGAAAAGAAAATTCTTCCCTTCCAAGTTCTCAGCACCAGAAAACGCAAGGTTGGTTAATGGTGTCAAGAAACGCCGTGACCAAAAGTCTCAATTTGCTTTTCAGGACGTCGCCGTTGAAGATCTCAAAGTCCAAGTCTGCATATTTGCGTTCGACCTTTTGTATCTCAACGGAAAGGTGAGTTGGTCTTGCCTGAAACGAGGTCCGGTGTGAGAAAGTGCTCAGACCAGGTCGATTCCCACAGCCTCTCATCAAGGAGACATTTGCCGAACGCCGTCGAATTCTTCATGAGAGCTTCCATGCGATAGAGGGAGAGTTCGCGTTCGCTGTCCATACGAATGCCCAAGGTGCCGAGGATATACAGAAAGAATTAGACGAGAGTGTTGCGGGAGGCTGCGAAGGGCTCATGGTGAAGACGCTCGATAAGGACTCGTCTTACGAACCGAGCAAACGGTCCAGAAATTGGTTGAAGGTTTGTACCCCGTTCGTTAAAAATCGACTGTTTTCATTGCCTGAAGGTGTTGCGATCAGGTCAAGAAGGATTATCTGAAGGGTGTCGGGGACACGTTGGATCTCGTCGTGATTGGGGCTTATCTCGGGCGCGGAAAGCGTGTGGGTGTCTATGGAGGATATCTTCTGGCATGTTATGATCCCGACAAGGAGGAATACCAAACGATTTGCAAGGTTGGTGGCTATGGAGTTTCTTCACTGGTCCGCCAATGATACACACTCCACTTCAGATTGGTACCGGGTTCTCCGAAGAGGACCTCAAAACCCAGTACGATGCACTTAAAGAGCACGTCGTATCGGAACCCAAACCGTACTTCTTGTATTCGGAGGACCCCCGAGTGAAACCTGATGTCTGGTTTGAACCTTCCATGGTGAGTTGACTCCAACGGCCCAAAAATGAATTAGCACTACAAACAAACCTTTTTGGCAGGTCTGGGAAGTACAATGTGCAGATTTGTCGGTGTCGCCTGTCCACAAAGCGGCCATTGGAGAGGTGAGCGGATTCAAATGTGTAACAAATGAAGGCAGAAGTTCACTATCAGCGCTTCAGGTTGACGACTCCAAGGGGATTTCTCTACGTTTCCCTCGATTTATCCGGGTTCGCGATGACAAAAACGCAGACGATGCAACGTCTGCAGAGCAAGTTGCTGAGATGTACAGGTCGCAGAAGATTCATCACCAGAAAGGTAGCTCTAAGGATGATTAAATTAAATTTCCGTGCTATGAAATTTATTTGCTTTGGTTCCGTGTGCGGTTTGATCGAGAGGACCGCGGCAGCTGTGTGGCAGGGCGGCATCCTCCCGCATTGCCTCCACACGGTCCGCCGCGAGCTCTCTCACTCAACACACAATGCAGAAACTCTTCTCCAAGATCCGCGGCGCTCTCCACGATGGCGGCAATCAAGGAAAAAGCAAGATGCCCGTTGATGGGCTGCAGACGGACATAGGTGAGACTCGCATCCATTCCGAGTTGCTTATCAGAGGGGAGATTATCTGGAGGACGGGATGTTTCCCATCATGCGCAACCACTCTGTATGCTTTATTCACATCCTTGTCCGATTTCCAGAACATCTGGTGATGAATGTATTCATCGGTGGAGGAGGAGGGAAAGAGAATGTCGAAGCGATTCAGGACGTTTTGAAGACGGTCGGAACAGAGAAGGCAGCGTGAGTGGGGTATATTTAGCTGATAATTTTCAATTTTCAATTTTCAACCTGTCGTGCAACAGTTTCAGACGACTCATAGATGTGACGGTGACCTTCCTGACACCACATGTACCGACAGCGAGCATGGGGAACGAACTTCCCTCTGAAGATTCTGGCTCGCACAAGTATCGACAGCAAGCCTTGTCGTGCATACGGGTGTTGGACGCCTTCTTCACGACTTCCCCGAACGCCGCGCGAGAAATTGCATCATCAAGCACATTCTGGAAGGCAGCCAAAGCGGTTCTCCGCAGCAAAATCGAGCGGACCATGGACGGAAGCTCTGGCGATGTAGTGTCGGAGCGGCTCGTTGCCGTGATTCGAGGTTGGATGCGATCTGCGGATGAGGAATCGACACGAATGGCGATGCAGAGGAAGGAAAGCGGACTCGTCATGGATAGACTGGTTGAACCGGAGAAAGTTGTGGTGAGAAATCAAGTGTCTGTGGATATCGTCTCACTCCAGAAAACTGAGCATCCCCCCACCCCACCACTCCCTCATCTGCGAACAGATCTTTTCGCCCAACTCTCGCTCATCAAGCAAAGACGCCGAAACCTCTTCAATCCCTTCCCGCGCATCCCAATCCACGGCGCCAACGACCTCCTTCATCGTGCCGCTCAACTCTGTCCGCAGTGGTGTCATGGAACTGAAGCTTTCAATGCTGGTGTCTGAAGTGGACGATGTTGTACGACAAGCCGACACGGCCATGCGCAGCCAGGTCCACAAGGGGAAGGCCGACGACCTTGGGAGTTCTGCAGGTGCAGGTGGCCAATTAGCGTTTCGAGCAGAGGAGAGCAGCAGCAGCACCGATGGAGAGGTCCTCAGCGCCGACGATACTCGTATCGCCATGCAGGCGTGTCTCGAGCGAGCGAAAGACGTCTCGCTCAAATGTTCCGCCATGACGGATGAGATGAACGGGAACGCAGCCATGTGGGACTTCCAAAGTGAGCTCTCCGCGTTCGCAAAAGAACCCCCATGCACTTTGTCTCGACACAGTACGTTTTTCAATGTTCCAGTCGCCCTCTCCAACGCCATCGAGGATTTGAATACTGCCATGAACCGGCTGCGTTCTCGCTTGGGTGAACGCCTGGACTTCCCCACTTCGACCTCCATGTCGACGCTCTTTGTACCCGACAGCGCCGAGTCCACCGATAAAGGCAAGAAGGGCAAACTCTCGCGAATTAGCAGGTGAGTCCGTCCCGGGGGACCAAAGTGTTGCCTTGATACAGTGATTTGAGTTGGAATTTATGGGGAACGCAACGCAGTTATTCCTCCGCATCTACCGCCGTCGCATCGAGCTTCCACGTTTCCATCGACTCTGGTCCGTCACTATCATACGCTGGTGCTTCTGGAGCTTCCAACTCCTCGACATTCCACAATGGCTCGTCATCCAGTGCTTCTGGAGCTTCCAGCTCCTCGACGTTCAATAATGGCTCGTCATCCAGTGCTTCTGGAGCTTCCAGCTCCTCGACGTTCAATAATGGCTCGTCATCGGGTGCTTCCGGTGCTTCCACATCTTCAACGTTCAAGAATGGCTCGTCGTCATCCTCTTCCTAGGCTATTGGGGAGGTCGCCGGATCATTTTCTTCGTGTCATATTGTTTTTAATCGCTTTGGGTGGGGTGGTAATTTTCAAAATGATATGTATTGTTTTGTATGCAAGAAAGTGGAAGAAAGGCGTTATATACACAAGTGCAGGCCTCCCAACAGATGTTTCCCATCACGAACTCATCGCACCCAATATGAGACACAATTTGGCTGTGAAGTGTCCAAGCCCGGTGCATGCACAAAGGCACCCATATCCAACGGAAAGGAAAATGCAAGTACGTTTTGCTCCGTGTGCGTGCTCCGAAAACTCCCGAATGGGAGGCCAGAGGTTGGTAAATGGGATGCAGGAGAAAATGTAATGCACGCTGTCACTCCACGCGGATGTTGAGCGAAACCCGTGTGTGGGTGATTGAGGTTATGTCATCGGGATCGTCGCTCTCGTCGTACCTGTCGCAGTATCATTAAGCAAGGTGAACCAGGTAGGTTATAAGAGACAGAGAGATTCGAAACTGGTGAGATCTACACCATTTGCGTATCGGAGGTATAGGTCCACTCACTTTTCGCAAATTACTCCATGGCTCCACTCGGTTCTCGCCCTCCCGACCATTGCCCATGCGTCCCCCTCTCCAACTTTGAATCGATATGACCTTTTACCGTCTTTTCGCACCACCACAATCCATCCATCCCCCTTGACGCCCAGCGTCACAATTTTGTTCCCGAAACCTTCCAGCTGTGGCTGATCAATATGCAGAGGGAAATCCGCGTGCTGGAAGTTCGGTTGCAGCGCAATCACATCTCCACTGTAGTCTGGTCCGAATGAAGCGTGCACGCGCTCCAGATCCTCGGCATGTGCTGACGTCGGTAGCGGTTTGTGCCTCTCGAAGCGGTACTTCGACCCAAATTTGGCAATTTGATCTCCAGTGCACCAAATAAACTTGATTGAGTGCCCGCCGGAACCTAACCCGCGCCAAGAAGTCACTGTGCCCTTGGGTCGGACGGATTCGATTTCCCGAAGTAGAGTTTCGCATCGTGGGGGGGAAAGAAGGTTCCTATAGCAGGTGTGGGGAGCAGACGAGACACCAGAGTAGGACAAGAGTGGAAAGGTGTTGGGCCCGTTAAAATCGTCCCAACAAACGAACACTTTACACCAACTCACCTCATACACTTCAACCCACTGCCCGCCAGATCCCACACAGCCCAAGCAGGGGCACACACCACCCCATTCTCATCAAACTGCACCGTTGTCGCCCCATCAAAGACCCTCCTCAAGTGCCCACAGTACCTCCGACTAGCAACCACAGGCGCCGGGAACGGTCTTGGTTCTGGCTCCAGCGGAGGCATGGGTGGTGGCGAGGGAGACCGGTGCGACGGGGTCCGTCCTCGTTCCGGGCTCGACGGGGGGTCTGCAATTGCGCCCTTCGTTGGACGTCCACCTCGGTAACGTCGTCCACCAGATGTATCCTCGGGGTCGGAATCTTGGCCGAACACCTCGACTTCGCTTTCCATCATTGACTGGCGCCGCCGCTTAGCTGGATGCGCGAGATGGTAAGCATTCTTAGGCCTCAACGCTGTTGCACTACTCCTCGCCTCCTTGGCCTCCCTAGCCTCCCTAGCCTCTCTCGCAATTCTCCTCTTCCGCTCTTCAGCCAGCGTATAGCCCCTGTCAAGCACCACACTACGCAAAGGCCATCCATGCTCCAACTCCTGTTCCTCTAAAGCCACTGTTCCCGCTAAAAGAGCGGTCAGCTCGGCCTTACGCCGAACCAGTTCGGGGTCTTCAGTAGATTCATCGGATCTTATCCTTTTTGCCCTGTGCCTGTCCCGCAGAGATGCGTATCGCAGAAGACGAGGTCGTACTACCCATCCTTCGTCCAGCACCTCTTCCTTTCTCACAAAGTATCCCTCGTCCAGAGTCTCCTCTTCAACAGGCGGGGTGGTAGGAAGAACAAACCGCGGGCGAAGTGGTGCTAATGGTATGATCGGAGACCGAGTGGATGAGTTGCGTGATGCGCGAGAAGGTATCGAAGATGTAGCGCCTGGTCGACGGAGCGGAGTCCCTGATGCCAAGACGGTTTCGAAAACCGGGCGGATCGCGGGGAGGTTGATGACGCAGACAGAGACTGATACAGAGGTTTGAGCCGGTTCAGGGTCCACACCGACGATGTCAATTTCTTCATCTGAATCCTCCGAGTCATATGATACGGCAGCGGTGGGGACGAGATGATGGGTGGACTGGTCTTTCGGGAAGGGAGGCAAGACCTGCAACTGCGAATGAGAATTCGAGGTGCGCGACTCGGTGCTCAATTCAGAGGTGCCAAAAGTTGTGTTAGGAGTGGAGGCTTTGGGAGTGTGTGGGGGTCCTGTGGTCTCCAGAGGCTCGGGGAGCAGAGTTAGAGCGGGCGACTCTGCACTTGCTCCGGGACTATTGATTGCCGGAGGCGTTCGGGCGCCAGGAATGCTCACGGGACCTGTGATAGGCACCAAGTCCCGTTGGTTATCGACCAGCCTGTCAGGCAACTTCCTTTCTCCAAGTTGCTGCGAGAATACAGATTGCCCATCTTGATATCCAAAGGCGTAGCCTGTCATATTCCCGAGTCCTTCAACCTCTTCGGGCTGTGTGCGTCCGTCGAGTGCCCCTGTTGCCCCTGTTGCTCTCACAGGTGCCAGTTCAGTCGCTAATCCAAGTCCGCTTCCTAAATCACCAGATCCGTGCATCGATCCTTCCTTCGGACCATTGTCGCCTTCCGATCCCCACGATGACCCACGACGATCGTCGGCAACTTGCGTCCATCCATGCACTTGTTGGTCGGTAACAGTATGCGCCTGATAGCCTTGATGCGGGGATTGGCCTTGGTGTAAAGGGGGGGAATTTTCGATGGGTGGGAGGACCGCACTTTGGAGACGACTGTGCTGATGGGGGACATTCACAACCATGGGGGAGTTGTACCGCGGTTGAGGTGGATTCTGTAAAACTGCCCCAGAAAACGTTGGTGGGGACTGTGTAGATAGTGAAGGTGGGTTCGAGGCGAAGGGTGGGCGGAGGACTACTTGATACGGGTGGTAGGCAGAGTGAGGAGGAGGAGGGGGGGGCATCTGCTGCGGATGGTGAACGGCGGGGTTATGCATTTGATAGTAGTGAGTGGGATAGTTGGAGTGTGGTTGCGAGTGGGTTGGCTGAGATTGGTGATGGTGGAATGGAACCTGCTGGTGTTGACTCTGGTGGACCGTAGAGTGGGTTGGCTGAGATTGGTGATGGTGGAATGGAACCTGCTGATGTTGACTCTGGTGGACCACAAAGTGGTTGTTCTGGAAGTTGTTGTGCTGGAAATGTGGGGGAGGGATGTGATGCTGGGGAAAACCGCTCTGCGGTACCATCTGGTATGGATGAGCATTGCTTTGGGGGATGTGCACGACATGAACGTTGAGTGGTTGCATTGGGGCCGGTGGCAGGGCTGGGTGTGGGTTTTGGCGCCACTTTTCGCTGTAAAGCGAGTTCTGCGGAGGGGGCCCCCGAGCGTACAGAGGAACGTGAGAGAATGCCTGTGTTGCCATGTTTCTGAGTTAGGTGTCCCGCGTTGTGCGAGTTTGGAAATTTTTGTGGGGAGTGGAGAGAAGGAGTGTGGATGTAAGGACAGTGCGAACATCGACTAGTGAGCTTCAGCGATAGCGAGCATCATTGCAGCAAAATTCCCGATGTTTCTCAACTTCGCTCATAAAAAAGTCTTATGTTCCAGAGCTTCGCCGTTGGTGTGCGATTCCGAACACCATCGCACGATGCGCCAGACTTCTCATCATTCCAGGAACGTCCCCACTGTTTTGATTACATTTTTCCCTCCCTAGACACGGCTCCTCCAGCCCACAGGCCCCTCCGAACAGTTGACAGCCCCTCTCGATACTTACTCGGATTGGCCACCAATCACCCTCGATCCCCCAGGTCCGGCGAACTCCATCGCAGAGCTTTCGTCCTTCCTCTCTCCGGAACTATATCTCGGAGAACCCGTGGCCTACTCTTCCAGAATAAGTGAAAAGCAGCTCCTCCCTTTGACCACCGTAATCGCAGGAAAAACTACGATGGTCTCGTCGGCCACAAAAAAACACACTTGATGTTGTGATAGGTTTTCGGCAGCGCTTTGTGGTGCCAAGGGAATTCCTATCGACGACGAGCTTTGGTTGACCTGAGCGGCCAATATGGCTTGGCGAGCTTGCTCGTGTTCCGACTCAGCATCTTTCAGTACATTTTATTCGATTAGTTCGCGATTTCTTCAGCCGGCATTTACTGTAAGATGGAAGGGGTGAGATTTCTTCGGCTTCTGTGGGACGTTCCGCAATAGCGAATAACATTTTGTTCGATTCGATTCTGCAGTAGACCAAGTGAAGCTAATTTTTAACTAGTTCTAAAGAAAGGTACTATTTGTTGCTTTTGTAGATCCGTATGAGTGTGCAAAAAAATATATATATATCCTCCCAAGTCCAAAAGTCCACAAGAATTCTACGCCAACCCAACATCAATTACCTGTTGGAATGTGTTGCCACCCCATCCAGCACCTGGTGTAGTGAACCACACGAAAAAGATGTATGGGGGTGCGTTCAGGGCAGGCACTGTCAACGTATAAGTGTAGGTCGTGTAGGAAGACGTAGTGGCCGCAACGACGCTGTTGTAGCCGTAGTTTGAAACTAGGGCTTGCGAGTTTTTCTGAATGGTGTGGTTCTTCAGTTTCTATGTATCGGTCGGAAGTGTCAATATCTCGCGCTCACCTCATGGAGTTCAACAAACACGTCTTTGGCTGTGCTAGTCCATACCCTCACGTTCAACGTAATCGTCCCTCCCCTCGCCGAAACCGTGGCAGGGAACGAGCTCACGTCAAGGCACTGAGTGGCTCCGCACGGGCTTGTGATCGCCCTCACCGTTGTGGTGATGCGAGGTGTGGTCGTTGGGAGCCGTGCTGTCGTCTGAGAGCCAGACGACAGAGAGACTGCAATAACCTGGTGAGAAGGTGGAGGTGTTAAAATCGGGATACGATTAAGAAACAGTACAAATTGTCTAACCTGGTTCCAGAGCATTCCGTCCCAACCGGCTCCTGAGCTTGTGATCCAAATGAACCTGGTGGAAAGCAAGGATCACTGTCTCATAGAACGAGGCTTGCTTTCACACAGTCGTTCTCACCAATTGTATGGAGCGTTTGTGAGAGCACTATACGTAACAGTGAATGTGTACGTCGTGTACGCAGAAGTAGTGGACGCTGTGATTGCGCTGTAGGCGTAGTTGGACACAAGCGCGAGACTGTTGGTCTGCTCAGCAAAATGCGTTAAACCAAGTTAAGATTGGAACTCTCTTATCGTCTTTCTCACCTCATGAAGCTCCACGAAAGCATCCAGGGCCGTCTTGGACCAAACCTTCACTGCCACACTGTACGTTCCCGCAACGCGGGAGATGCTTAAGGGGATCGTGGACACATCGACGCAATACGCGGCAGTGGCCCCGCAAGGACTTGCAATGGCCACCGTCGTTGTCACCGGGAGGGCAGTGGTAGTTGCCCTGCGGGTCGTGGTAGGCCCGCGAGTGGTGGTTGGGTTGGTAAGGGTAACAGCAACATTCTAAAGCGAAGATGGTTTTCAAACCATTGGATTTGAATACAGCGGACATGCGCGACCCACCTGACTCCAGAGTACACCGCTCCATCCGGCACCAGGGTTAGTCAACCAAACAAACCTTGGAAGACAAGAACAATTGAAATGTCTCGCAAATATTCACAAGAGTAACACCGATACGCACCAGTTGTACGTTGTAGTGGATGGCAGAGCTGACCATTCCGCGGTAAAGTTGTACACCATGTAACTGGAACCTGTCGATGCCGCGATTGAATTATACGCATAGTTTGAAACAATCGCCAAAGTGTTGGTCTTTACCGAGTCAGGTTAGGAGATTCTCCATGGTCAATCTTCAGGTGAGGCACTTACGTCATGAAGTTCCACAAACGCATCCTTCGCTGATTGTACCCAGAATCGCACACTGACAACGTACGATCCCCCAGCCGCTGAGACAGTGGTCGCGAGGGTGCTTACGTCAACGCAGAAAGTGGCGGCAGCACCACATGGACTGGCGGGGGCCGTCGTCGTCCTTGGTGCGGAGTTGGTCGTTCTCAGAGCCGTTGTGGATGTCACCGTTGCAGTTGTACTGCCCACGGTTGTCTGCTTCAACGTTGTGGTGGGAACGGCGGTTGTGCTTCGGAGGGAGGTTGTTTGGGCAGCGCTCGTGGCAGGGATTGTGAAGGTTAGAGCCCCTGCGGTGGTTTGCCCAGCGGCGGTGGTCGGGGCAGCATTTGTTGAGGTCGATAGGCGTGCGGCAGTGGTCGGGATACCGTTTGTCGAGGTCGATTGGCCTGGGGCGGTAGTCGGGATACCGTTTGTCGAGGTCGATTGGCCTGGGACGGTAGTCGGGACACCGTTTGTCGAGGTCGATTGGCCAGCTGCGGAGGTCGGGATGACATTTGTGGAGGTCGAAGATGCCAATGGCTGTGAAGTTGTTTGCGGCGCATTTGTTGTAACAAGCGCCGTGGATGTTTGCGTGACCGTTGTTGTGGATAGGGTGGCGCTCGTGGACGTTTGCGAGAGCGTTGTCGTTGTAGATTGGGTAGTTTGGGTGGCGGTCGTTACCGTGATGGTTTGCGTCGTTAAGGTGGTCGAACTAGCGGTTGCGAAGTCAGTTATTGCAAATCAGATATCGATACAAGACGACACTCACGTCACCGTAGTTTCACTGGAGAAAAAAAATGAAGAAGAGACCCAATATTGTTACATTTTACATCGGTTACTCCCAAGAATTACCTCTTAACCTACCTGGTTGTCGCAGTCGTGGATGGTGTCTCCGAGGTCGTAATAGTTGTTGTGGGAGTTTCCGAGGTTGTTTGTGTCGTGGTTGGAGTCTCACTGGGTACGGGGCAGTCGGAAGTCGGAAGTCGGCCGTCGGTGGTCGGCGGTCGGCATATGAGATTACGAGTCAGAAGGTACGAGAAGAACGCCAAGATCAGGATTTAACGCACGTGGTGGTCTCAGTCGAGGTCTGAGTCTCGCTCGTGGTCGCCGTGGTTGTCGGAGTCTCTCTGTGGAAGTGGTCAACAGTTGTTTCGTGTTGGTGTGAAAAAAAAAAGAATTCCAGTGGCATGGCTCAAAATCAACTGACGTGGTGGTCTCAGTCGTGGTCTGAGTCTCGCTCGTGGTCGCCGTGGTTGTCGGAGTCTCTCTGTGGAAGTGGTCAACAGTTGTTTGGTGTTGGTGTGAAAAAAAAGAATTCCAGTGGCATGGCTCAAAATCAACTGACGTTGTGGTCTCTGTCGTGGTCTGAGTCTCGCTTGTGGTCGCCGTGGTTGTCGGAGTCTCTCTGTGGAAATGGGCAACAGTTGCTTGGTGTTGGTGTGGAAAAAAAATTTTAACTGGCATGGCTCAAACTCAACTGACGTTGTGGTTTCGGTGGTCGTCTGAGTCTCGCTTGTGGTCGCCGTGGTTGTGGGAGTTTCCGTCGTCGTTTCTGAGGTCGTCGCAGTTTCGCTCGTCGTGTGCGTTGCGGTAGTAGTTCCGGAGGTCGTTGACGTAGTTCCGGTGGTAGTTTCGGTCGTGGTGGACGTCGCTCTTTCGGAAGAGGGTCAGAGCTTGGAAGATGATGAAGTGAAGCGAAAACCTACGATGTTGTGAAAGTCGTAGTTCTGATGACCGAAACAAAAAGGAACGATGAGTATTGTACATCAAAAGCCTCCATTACAGGAATGCGCAGCGTCAATCGCCACTCACGTTGACAGAGATGATGTGGTCGTGGTAACCACGACTGGACTTGAACTAAGCGAGGGCAGCGGATGAAGCAATGGTTCAAACAGTATCTGCGCAGATGCTGCCTGAGATGGACTCACAACACAATGGCTTGACTCAAGGTGATCACTTGAGTGGTTCCGGGAGTGGTGGAAACAACAATGGTCTAAAATTCGGAAGATCAGCACATTTGAACCGACCCCGGAAATAGAAAAAAAAACACTCACCGCGAAATCGTTACCAATCTTCTCAATCGTTTGTCCGTTCGCAGCGACAGTGCTCGCGGGCACAGTGATCCGCACTTTGCACGTCCCCGTGCTTTTCACGTAGATTTTGCTGATCGAACTTGTACCGGTGTTGGTGTTCACGAGGTCATACGAGACCGTCGCTCCACAGGTCTCCCTCGTTCTGCGCTCGGCGTAGAGGGCGTACAGATCGTCTCCCTTTAAGCTGCATGAGAGGGTGAACGTTAATTGCGGAAGCGGAGAGAACAACCCCGGATTCATGTAGTTACCTCACGACGGGCCAGTTCACTAAACCAAGATACACCGAGAAGACCTTTTCCATCCACTACGTGTCAAGGTTTCACGTGAGTTTGCGAAACTCGTTGCAACCCTTCCGAACAAATGAACGAACCTGAGCCAGCACACCCAGCTTCCCAGTATACCCTCCGACAGTGACAGATGGCATGTCAGCCGTCCTCAAGTTTGCTTGATGGAACATCACGGGGTCGTGTCGGATGGACATGAACAGCTGCAGTTGACGCGCCCCTTCGCGGTCGAGGATTTGCTGCCACCTGCAGATGCAGACGCAGACGCATAGTGAGACGCCCCTGTTTAGTTGACATGCAACAATGGTGCAAGAATATGTGTACTCACGTCGACATGCCCAGCGTGGTGTTGTACATAACCTAAGAAGAAAGAATCAGCTTTGGAACCGGGAAGTGTGTTAAACGAGTAAGCCATATTAGGTACTCACATTGTACACGTACTCAATCTCGGAGGGCTGCGTACAGTGGTAGTACACGTGGCAAGGCCATCTGAGAAAAAACGACGCCCGTTATTGTACCCAAAATTGCAATTTTGACACACACGAGAGAGTGGCTCACCTCGGCATGACGGTGTATCCAGCATAGTTGGATGTCGCAGCGGTGGAGATCCAGAACTGGTAGGGGTTCGAAGGCGTGATGGCAGGCCTAGGACAACCGTGGCAACGTGGATAAACAAATAAGAAAAAAGGAGGGCTCTGCGGTGGGCACGCAAACGTACCTAGAATTATCCCCGACGACTGATATGATACCAAAGTCCGACAAGGCTTTCAGAGCCCATTCTGAAAGGGGACAAAATCCGGGATGAGAACAAACACCACCAACCAGCAATGACGAAAAAGCAACGTGTGTCGCACCATTATGAAGACCACTGATTTGCGGCGTAACCATCGTTTTGTTGCTCCAGTACGTCTTGCCGGCCAAGTTAAGGAACTGGGCGCCCCCCATCTTGTAGTTCACGGAGAGTTCTGAGGTTGAGTCGGTGCATGAGGGAAGATTCGCCGGCCATCATGAACAAACAAAAGCAACCGAAAAAGGAAAGAAGGAACACACCATTTTTGATATCCGAATAGGAAACGTTATCCAGGTTTTCGTGCTACGAAAGGGGAAGGAAATCGAATCGATGTCGTCACTTTGATCGCTTCCACACGGAATGCCGCCACAAAACTGCCATACCGTAAACGTGTGCGAAGTCCACGTGAAGGTCCCGCTCGAGATACTGGGCGACGTGACTTGGGTCGTGAGCGAGTTGAACAGCTTGTCGCCTCGAAGGGCCGCGGCCGTCCACACGGTGGAGTAGGTTTTGGGCCATCCTAAACACCATCACCACAAGCAGAACGGAACGGAGGATTTCAACGGCGTGTTCCCCGCGTGCACGAAAAGGAAAAAGGGGGCGTACGCACGGACTTCACCCGTGGCGCCCGCGGGCTTGATAAACTCCACGTCGACGTACCGCTCCGTGTCGATATCGATGAACCAGGTAGGGTTGGTGTTTGCGATCTGCTCAAGGATGCCGTTGCCGTTGAAAGCGAATTCGAGCTTGAATGTACTGCCCGTGGGTAAACGCGAGTTGAGGTTCGTTTGCCATGTGGCGAGGGTCTGCAGGTCGGCGTAGGAGACGCGGAAGTTGTATGTCTGCTTGCTGTTTGTAGGCGTGATCTCCGTCGTGAGGAATAGATCGTCCACTTGACCAAGCATAATGGTTCGCCTCCATCCGGGCAATAACCCGCGCATTCCCCATGCAAGCCACATGTGGTCGAGCCAAAGTGACGTGGAACTGGTTCGGCAAGGGGCGAAGTGGGTTTAGCATACACTCATTGTGGAGAGCAAATATGCTGCGCTGTGCGCGACGTACGTACCTCCACCACCCGAAACTCGTGAAGAAGCGCATGACTTCACGCCCACTGCCATGCCACGCCACGCCACGAAGCAACAAACCAACTTGATTCATTCATTTGTTCGAAGTCGAATGGAGACTCGGACTCACTCTGTGTACCGCACCACGACACACACGACCGACGTCGACGTAAAACTCGCGCTGGGGTCCAATGTGGCGCACGTGGTCACGTTGGCGATGTTGGCGGGGAGGGGCGTGTACAGGCTGGCCGGGTCTGTCGAGGGCAGAGGGGAGGAGGTTTGCACATACACGTGAGCCCAACCCCCACCTAACGCAATCGCAGCGGCGAAGAGTGGAGGAAACTCACAGTGGTACAACCCTGTCGTATCCAACTTCCCCGTCGACTTCATATTCGCGAGTGCCGCAAACGCCGGCGCGATGGCAATGTTCTGCACCTCGCTCGTTCCCCCGAGGACGGTCGTGCCCTCGGTCGGGGTCGGGTAGTCGTTGAGAACGACCCGGCGGACAGAGTATGTGCGTTCGTAGGATTCGATCTGTGCATGAGCGTAACAAGTGGGGTGGGAAGGAACAGGGGGAGTGTGAGGGAGTGTGAATTCTGGGCATGCGAATGTTGAGAGAATCCGCCTCCGGCAGAGAATAGGTCTCGGTGGGCTCACTCCTGTGAGCGTGTGTAAAGTCTGGGCACATGGCTATTCGGAGTATTCCCCTCCGGCGGACTCCTCGTTCAGCGCTGCGCGCCTAGGCCTCGGTCCTTGGTCAGCGCCTATCGGTGCTTAGGACCTTGATGCTCGCTCCGCTCGCATGACTCGGTCTTGCGTATTTCGCACTCCAGACCTCGCAGACTCCCCCCCAACCCCTAGTACGTACGTAAGACCATTGCGATGCCGTGAGTGCAGACTCGTACAACCCCGACGCGCTATTGTACTGTAGCAGAGATATCCGGTCAGCAACGGACGATTATTTCTTTTTCCAAATTTGGAAATGCATGAACAAGTCTACCCACGTATACCAAGGACGTGGACGTGAATACGATCACCGAGTATTTGGGCGCGCCCGTCGAATCCAGGAGGGGGATGTTGCCTGCGTATCCGGACTGCGGAATCGATATTGTGTCCCAGGGGATTTCATACCCGTTGAAAGTGGCCTCGGGCGCTGCGGGGGGGGAGGAGGGGCATCAAGAAGGAGTGAGAAAAGGGTAGGGTGCCGTCGTTTGAATCCGCTCTTGTGGTGGGTTCCGGAAGAGGGAGCGGTGCCTTGCGGGGCAAGCATCTCCACCCCACGCCGCCGTTTCCCCCACCGGATGCCGATCTGTCGCCCTCTTCCCCTCTCCCGCGCAGGCACTCACCATCCTGTCCGCCGTTATCATTTGTGAGCACCAGCGCGCGGTGTCCGACTCGCGTGGTGATCGCCGCGGAGACTGCAGACGTGGCCAGCAGCAGCAGCAAGAGCCGGATCGCGGCCATTCGCGGCATCCCGGGCATTGCAGGACGATGCGGGGAGAGAAGAACTGGATGGAAAACAAAGGCAGAGTGTCTTCGGGGAAACCGTCCTTGTATGCCACAGCGAGTTCATTCCGAATTGGGGAGGGCGCGTGGCGCGTGGCGTATTGCTTGCACACCTCCAGATCCCGCACTTCCAAGTAGCAGCGTTTTTTGGGGCTGAAAAGTATAGTTATTGCAGTTTGCTCTTTCGTTGACCCCAGACCCAATCAAATCGCTGCGATAACCCGATTGCCGTACATGATACAAGGACCCTCACTGTCCGAGGTTGTATGTCCGAGGTTGTACATATTAAAAAAACAATGAATATAAAAACAATGACGCTCAGTCTCTGCAAGAGAGGGGCGAGAGCGGATGTGGTCTGTGCGTGCAGGTCGCTGGGCAGAAGTGTAAAGTTCAAGTCATGGAAAAAATAAAACGACGACATGCTTGATCTGCTTCAGAGTTCTCGACATCAAAAAAAAGTACATATTAAGTCCGATGGAAAAATTAGATCCATACTGGATCCATCTGCTTCGGCGTTTTCGTAATCAAAAACGCTTCCTTGGCTGTCATCACCTGCGTCGGGCAGAGTGCACACAAAACGGGTATGTATTTGATGAAATTAATCACACCGCGCTCCACTCGTATGCACATAACGACTAAAAGCCTCGCACTACCATGTACTGACTTGCTACAAAGGCTTTCATTGTCGAATGTTGTATCAGAAAAGCAATGTCGCTCAGCCTCTCCTGCCAAAGGACCCTCATTGTCCAAGGTTGTATTAAAAAAACAATGAAAACAATATCGTTCGCCAAAACAGTGACGTTGCGCCTCTCCAGAGCCCCCACACCCACACCCACACACCGCCTCGAGTAGGGACGGACGTACATACGTATGTAGCATCACCCTCATCACCAAATCACTTGTACTACTCAATGCGTCATGGACCTCCCATGCCCCCCCCTTCTCATCTTAATGGGCCCAAACATGTCCAACACCGTCTTGCCCGTAGGCACCGGCATGTACCTCTGCGCGACAAGTTGCATGGTCTCCGCGGTGACGCCGCGGCACTGGCTCACGTTGAGCACGCGGAGGGACCGCGCCATGTCCATAAGGGCCTGCACGCCCGTCGACGTGACTTGCACGCACCCGCGCAGGCTGAGCCGCTCCAAAAACGGCAAGTTGCCCGCCAAGAGCAGGCACACGGTGTCCGTCACGGCGTTCCCGCAGAAGCTGAGGTCCAGCACGCGCAGCGACTTGCACGCCGCGATGTGGTCCGCCATGGCGTCTGTCATGGAGCAGCAAAACGACAGCGAGAGCACTTCCAGCTCGGTGCACCCGGACGCGATGAGCGCGACCGACTCGTCCGTCAAGAACGAGCAGTCCGACAAATTGAGTTCCGTCAGGGTCAGTTGGTACCCGCGCAGGGACTCGAACGCGTTATCAAAGATGCCCGTGCACCTTTGCAAGTTGAGGCTCTCGAGTTCTGCCCAATGCGTCGGGTCCTGGAAACTCGCCGCCGAGATGTTCTTGCAGTAGGACAGGGACAGGCTCCGCAGCGACGACGCGTTGGCCATCAAGAACGTCACGCCTTCGTCCGTGATCTTGCGGCAGTTGGACAGATTCAGCACTTCCAAGCTGCGGCAGCCGACGCCGATGGAGATGAGCCCCTTGGTATTTCACGGAGCACAAGCACACATCGCGTCAGACTTCCCCGGACTTCGATACAACAAGACAGGGGACTTGGCTCACCGCATCGGTCACATCCCAACTGTACGCGCCGCGAAGAGGAGGCAAACAGTCTTGATCTGAAAAACGTCAACGGCAAAAGGGGCGTCGTTTCCTCACCATCCTCCCAGATCAAGGTTAATCAAATTGGGCGCTTGATTCAAATGCTGCAGGCCCTTGTTGGCTGCCAAGGATGAAGACAGGTACGCGTGATGTCTTTAACACGGCACGACTCATCCTACCGCCCGTACTCACTGACGTAAAAGCACCCCCGCAAGCACAGGCTCTCGACCATATGGCCAAACACCCGCACGACATTGGACAGAACCTGGTCGTCAACCTTCTTGGGATGGGCACTGAGATCCATGCTCCTCAGCAGCCCGTTCCTCCCATCACGCAGAAACTCGTCGATGCTCTTGCTCAGCCCTCGCATCCGCATCAGCGTCCGGAACTCCAAGTACCCAAACACGACCGCCACAACTTGGGGCGGCAGCCGTAGCCGCCCAAACAGGGGCACCTGTGCCTCGGCCTCCTCCATCGTCTCGTCGGGTGTGGCCTCGCGCGCGCCGTTCAACGCGGAGTGCTTGGCCTCCCCCGCGCGCAGGACGGCCGCGTCCGCGAGCTGCTGGAGCTTCTCGTCCGCCCACACCGCGACGCTCGCGCGGCGCTTCCCGCTGAACATCTGGATCAGCCCGCCCACGCGCGTCTTGGGCCGTGATCCCGCGCCGTGGTGACCCGCACCACTGGACGAGGTCTCGGACGCGCCAGAGTTGCTCAGAGACCCGACGGATTTGCCCCCCGCAGAGGAGGCGAGCGAGGATACGCTGTCGGCGTCGTCCTGCTCCTGTTCCTGCTCCTGCTCCTGATCCTGCCCTTGTTCGCTCGTGGCCATCTCTGCGTCCACGACGTCGACGCGAAGCTCGATTTGTTGCGGCGCGGGTGTAGGCGCTGATGGAGGTGAAGTGATGATGGGGAGCTCCAAGGTTGCGGTAGAAGGTGAGCCGGCGCGCTCCTGTTGTGGTTGTGGTTACGAAGACCGTTTGCGCTCGGTTGAGTCCGAGGGTAACGTGCGAGACACGTCAACACGCTCGCGACTCACTGAAAACTCTCCCGAAATCTGATCCAAGAGCGCCACGCGTATCGCCATGGACCGTCCGCGCTGCTCGTTTTGCTTCTTGAGCGACAAATACCGTGACTGTGTTCGGGCGGGGTCGTCATCAGTGAAACAACACCCGCGTCACCTCCTTCTGTGCACGCGTTCCCGACCCACCTCAGCAACGGACCGAATCAACGTGGCAATCTCCGGGTGATCCTTTGTGAGGGTTTGGAACTCATCGGCGCGGACGACGGCGAGGAGGCACCGGGTTTGTGCAACGATGGATGCGGTGCGGGGTACTTGGAAGACCACCCCAATCTCCCCGAAGAAGCAGCCGCTGCCAAGTTCTGGACGGCAGGATCAAGAGCAAAAGTAGGAAGAGAGAATGCGGGCGGGGTTTGAGATTGGTCAAGATAGGACGAGAGTAGTCCCCCACACAAACGCCAAACACATGAACAGAAAGTCGCCAAGGCAATAAATAGGAACAGCCCAATGCGAATGATTCCAAAAAGCCAAGACGGATGAGCAGAAATATCCAAAGACAAGGATCAACATCTCGTCTCGAGGCAACCACACAAGAGGTTGAAACCCCACTCACCGGCAAAGACAATCTCGTCGTCCTTAGACTGGACCTCGACGACGCCCTTAACGATAAAGAACATTGCGGCGGCGCGCTCGCCCTCTCTGATGACTAATAGTGTGGTGGAAGGTGGAAGCGGAGCGAGCGGTTTAGTGTTGGATGGCATGTCGTAACATGAAGCCCCAGCCTTGTTACCATCACCCCGTTCCCACACATGCTCCCCATGAAACTTCACCCGCATTGCAATTACTAGCACCTTCTTCCTTCGTCCTCCTGTCCCTTTTACTAAATACTAACTTCCGACTTCCACCCCCCACCCCCGCACGCCTCCTCCCCCGTATCCCAAGCCTGGCACCCATTCTCATTCCCCCTTGGTCCCGATTTCAATTTCACTCGCGGTGCTACCACCGCCTTCTTCCTTCGTCCTCGCGCCCTTGTTCCTGAATATAAACTTCTGCCCAACACCGAAACCCCAGCCCATCCACGCACCCGTGTCACCCGGCGCGACGTGTCGAACGTGGACTTTCATAGCCAAATCATGGACGAACTGATCCCTCTGCGGGATCGCCGCGAACAAGGGGTGGGAGCGCAGCGAGTCAAGCAGGTCCGAGGGCACCGCACCGGCATCGCGCGACGTGGCCGTGGACGGGAGGGAGGATGATGAATCTTGGCTCAGGATGGCGTTTGGAGGGGGCGTGTCGTTGTCCGTTGCCGGATCGCTCATGTCGGTCAATAGGCTCTTGAAAATGAAAGCTTCGTCAGAGTGAGCACATCAGACCCCTTTTCGAGTACACCCCCCCACACACACTGATAGGACTTGTGTTGCTCAATTCCCCCATGTCTCCGAAAGAATAGCGCGTCATTTTCACCTCCGAGTCTTGTAGTCCCGGGACAACTTCCCCTACCGCAAATGCTGCCTCTTTTTTTATGGGGGGCCGCTGCGACAATAAAAATAATTGAAGGGGGGCATTGACTGAACCTTGGCGCGCCATTCGCTGTCCGCAGGAGATCCAGGTCCCACCCCGCCCAGATTGGATTTCTTTTGTCCACCAGGCGCCGTTTTCCGCGAGCGAGTGCAGCGCCACAAGCCGATGTCTGGCATCGTGCGCGGGGAGTGGGCGGACGTCGCGGGGCCGCCTGGACGGACGGGAGGACGCTCGGATGCTGCGTGGACACGGCGTGGCCGCGAGACGGAGCAGGGCGCGTGGCAGGCACCGGAGTCGTGGGATCGCGGCGGGAGCGTGCGCGGCGAGGGCGGCGCGGGGCGGACGGGTCACGCAAGGCGGGGGAGTGGGGCGGGGAAGTCGAAACCGCGTGTGCTGCATCTTGCCACGGCCGCGTTTCTCGAGGATGCGGAGTCCGGTGGAGCCCAGCAGTGGAGCGGAGCTCAGGCCAGCGGGCAGCTCGCGGGCGGGGGCGGAGGGTCGCTTCCTCGCAACTCGCGGAGAGTGTCAAGAGTCATTGCCCGGCCAACGTCGTTCGCGCGGTGGGACGCCAACACCGGTGGAGCCTCTGGTGCTGCTGCTGCTACTGGGACACTGCCGCAACCATCGTCGTCGTCCTCCACTCGCCTCGCCTCCCACCTTGCATCACCGGTCCTCTCAAACACGAATCCCAACCTCAACCCGGAGACGTTTGGCCACCCCATGCGACACTCGCGCGCGTACCTGCTCGACCCAGACACTCCCGCGCCATTCATGACACCGTACCCGCTGCCAGAATCTGTCGTCAACACCTACCTCCGCGGCCAAGACGCTGCCCCTCTCAAGGACTACATCACCTCGGACGACGTTCCAGACGCCATCAACGCCAACACGCCGCAAAGATTCAAGTTCAGCTCCTTCGCTCCCACCGGGCCTGGACTTGGACCTCAGCCTCCTGCCCCCGCCACCCTTCCCCCAGCATCTCCCGGCGACCCTCCACAATCCGCCTACCTGCGTTTTCCTACAACCTTCTCGTCAAACCCGCTCTCCCTCTCCCGCCCTCTCTCCTCCCGCCTCTCACTCAACCGCGTCTCCTCCGTCTTTCTCGCCCCGCTCATCTCCAGAAACCGCAACTCAATGAGCAGTGGTGGCGGTGCCGGAGGGTTTGCGGGTTTTGCGGGGATTGGGGGCGGGGGCGGGGGAACTGCCAATGTCGGTGGCAGCATAGCGACTCCCAGCGGCACGCACCGCCGGGCACCGTACACGGCCCAGATCAGCCCATCGCCATCATACCCGGACCTTGTGTCCGTCGTCGGACAGACCCACCCTACCCCTTCTTCTCACCCACACAAGCAATCCGCATCGTCCTACCCCGGCCCCGCACAACGCCCCTCCTCCCCCGACTCCTCTCGCTCCCCCCCGCCCTCCCCTCGCCCGGCCGCATGGCGCCGCGCAGTCCGTCTGTCGCTGAACCCGACGACCCCGCCGCCCCCGCTCGACGACGGAGGCGAGACGGGCCATGAGCTACTCGACTCAGTCACATTGGCCGCCGCTGGACGAGCGGCCGTCGAAGCCCGGGGTGAGTCGCCTGGGTCAGGAAGGGGCACCATGGAAAGACGACGTGGAGGAGGTGGGGAGGCGACGGAGCTGAGGAATGGCGGCGAGGAGGAGCAGGAACATCGAGGCCGGGAACGCGAGCGACACCACGGTTCCGACGCCAACGTGTCGTTCAGTACCGCACAGTTCCTGACCCCCCGGACGAAACGGGACGCGCACGGGACGTCACCGCTTTCCGGCCTGGACGCAACAACCAAATCTCCCTTCCCGTTTTCTTCCACCATACCGTCCTCGCCATCCTCCAAACTGACACTCCGCCACTCCGCCCGCCACTCCGCCTTCTCCACCGCCTCCTCCACCGACAAACCCCTCCCCGCCGTCCCGCCCTACGACCTTGACGACTCTTCACTCCTTCCCGTCTCGGCGCTTCTCCACCGCGTCAGATCGCAAGCCCGCCGTCGAACCGCCGCGCACTGGGCCCGCGTCGCTGTGGCCCTGGCCATTACGATCTGCGGGATCGCCATGATCGCCGTGCGTGTCGTCGCGCTCTCTATCGACGCGCGCACGCCCAAACCCGCGCGCAACGTGCAGTTTCCACCGCCTCCGCCGGGTGGGGGGGGCACCACGCCGTCGTCCCCCGCGGTGGCGCCCAACTGCCCGTGGATCTCGTCGGGGTTGGGTGACGCCCGGCTTCTTCCCCCGGCAGGGCGACGCCTTGGAGGGTTTTCGCTCGACTGGATGGTGGACACGCCCACGTCCGTCGCGGGGCGGGTCGGGTTCGTGCCCTCGGTCAATGGCGCGTTCGTCCACATAACGACCAACACCACGTTCGAGAAGTCCATGATCGCATGGTATGCCGACCAAGTACGTCTTGCGGGGAAGTCGCAGGGACAGGTTGCGACGCTTAGTATCGCGCTTATGTCGGATCTGGAGTTGTCGGGTGTGGCGGACGCCTTATGGGACGAGGTTGCGGACGAGATGAGGAGGGTCAATTATGAAGTCGGGGTGCCGATTTTTTTGAGATTTGCGCACGAGGTGAGTGCAAGGTGATATGAGTCCGCAAAACTAGTGTTAGACCTTCTCTTCCCCGTCACGTCTACAAGATGAACGGCAACTGGCTCCCATATGGGCAACGTCCCATCGCTTTCCAGCGTGCTTGGCGCCGGCTGACCTCTGCCGTTCGCCAGCGGACCAACCTCACCGCGATGGTATGGGCACCCAATATGGGAGCAGGCTACCCGTTCTCCACCACTCAGTACTCTCCAGCGAATGGTACTGATGAGTTCAAGGCCCTTGATACGAACGGGGATGGAGAATTGACCAATAAGGATGATCCTTACTTGCCGTTCTGGCCTGGGCGGGATTGGGTTGACTGGGTTGGGATCAGTATATGTGAGTGTGTCCGCCTTGGAGCGGCGAAGCCATGCGACCGAACTCACGGCTACCGATGTCGCTCTCCCATGTGCATGTGTGCCCCAAAAGACTGGTTTGGCCCTGGAGATACACCAAGCAACACCTTACCTCCGACCGACTACATCTTCACCATAGCTCACGGCAACTCCAGCTTCAATGCAGCCAACACGACCTTTGACTTTTATGCAAAGTACGCCTTGAACGAGTCCCGCCCGATGATGCTTCCAGAGTCGGGAGCGCTGTTCTACTATGCAGACCCGAAAGGCGTGAAGGTGGATGCCGGCGTGGGTGAACTGGCGATGAAACGGGAGTTTTGGACACAGGCTTGGGCGGCCAAGGGTTCTTTGGCGGGAATGAACATGGTTCGGGCTGTTTTACAGTGAGTAAACGCGGTCTCGATGATTTCATTCATCACCTCACGAATGCTCACTCCGTCCACCCATCTCTCTCGCATTCACCAAAATCTGCCTCCTCTCCCCGCAGCTTTGAAGAGGCAAAGCTTGAGTCCCGGGGAAATGGTACTTTCCGTGTAACCTCCGACCCAACCATCCGCGCTGCGTTTTTAGCAGATGTGGCTGAGGATCTGAAGAGAGGACCTGCAGGTCTGACGTACTACTGCAATGGCACCGTGGGAAGTGTGTGAAGATATCTGACATTATTCGATGCATCTTGTTATTATTGCTGTTTCTCTTATATCTCATCATTTATGTATTTATTCATGTATTTGGGGAGCAATACCCAACCGTAGGGCGATTAAATGTAGAAAGAGAAAAGTCCATCTTCGAATCGTCGAAACTCGAGCAATTATTTGGATCAAAACATCAAATCGACTTCCTTCCGTATTACGACTGTATGTATCTCGTAATTTGTGGTAGACGCGTCCTGGGCTTTGCCTTGGGGTCATGGTGACGATGACCGAGCAAGTACGAAGTTGCGCTCCGAACATGCTGCAATATCACGTAGTGAGCTAACTGTTTACTATTGCGAATAACCAATTGTTTGGAACGAACCATAGTTGCTAGCCGCGAATCCTCGTCTCTCTCCATCCGTCGACGACTGCTCATTTCCGCGATCTGACAGTCCAGCTCGCCGCGGTAAACAACAGCCTCGTTTGCATCAATGCGAGACTATGTTGAGGACGGATGGCATGTTCAAGGCGTTTCCGATCAGTTGTGTAAAAGCGACATACCTTTGGGTCAATATCCACGATTTGTCGCCGAGGATTCTCCGTTCGCGGATCCTTTCTCTCCCCTAATCCCATTTCTTGTCTCACCGGCTCGGACGCGCTCCGAAGTCTCTGCTTTTTACCGCCGAATTTGCTCCATTCTGCCTCTGAATGGGGAGACGGTTGTGACACTACGAAAGGATCACGTTCACGGTGCAAACGTTCCAAGGCTTTCTCCTCCTCTCGTGCTCGAGCATCAAGCTCTTCGCACTGTCTCTTGAACTCATCCAATTGACGCCGTCGGTCATCGTGCTTTTGTCGTGTGCTTTCCCGTTCCTTGCTTCGACCACGGCCACCGAGTTTGGCATCAAGCTCGTTAATACCTCCGGATAGAATTTGGGGCAAAAGAAGAGGAGCGCCTCCACCTTCACGTCCGAATGGAGAGTAAACAGTCTCGAAATTTCGATCGTGGACGTGAATGAGGGCTTCTAAAGGATTCGGGGGTGCAATATCGGTGTGTGGTCGTCCTGTTCGAGCAGAGGGAGAGACGGGGTGGTACGGTTGTAGCGGTATTGAGGTGCCAGTCGGTTCGTGGGAAACTTCTTGAGATTCTGCGCGCTGATAAATCGGTGCTAAACGTTAATCGAAATTTCGACTGCGCGTCTTGGCTCACCTCCTGTATTTGCCTTTTGAGATCTCGCCGATAGGACTCTTGAATTTTTATGATTTCTTTCATGGTTTCAGGTGGATGCTTATCCGCCTTTTCGATGGCTGATATGACAGCTTTTGTTCGGCCCGATTCGGGGTCAAGTATGGGGTCGCCTCCCCCACCACGCATCGAATTGGCATAGCGTTCCGGTGGTTTCTAGCAGTGCTCGCGTCGTGAGAAGTTGCTAGCGCAAAAAAAACTAAGTGTAGCTTTTCACCTTTATATCCTCCAGTCGCTCTGATTCCTTCTTTCGCTCTTTGTCACGAACTTGAACCTCCCAGGAAGCAACGTATTCCTTTTCCTCTTCCGGGGATATTCGGGTGCGGGACTTGAGCCCAGAGTCATAGTATTAAACTTCTTCGCTCCAACCCGTGTCTAAAAAACAAGCACAAACCTCGTGCCACGTTGCTCTTCTCACTCTTCCGCTCCGCTTTGTTCTTTCATAAGCCGTCTTCCTCGAAACACCAGGCAGAACTTGATCGGCTTCGACCATATGCTTGCCGTTCTCTTTGTCCTCAACCTTTGCCAACCTTTCATTTTCTGCTTTGCTCCGCGCCTGCTCTAAGACGTCGTGGCCGAACTCTTTCATTCGGTGGGTGTGGTCCGGGGGTTGGTAGTCTGATGGCTCCCCGAGATTCGAGTGGATGCGCCCAGACGACGGCGCTGGTGCACCAAACGGAAAGCCTGAGCGGGACTGTGACGCAGAGAGAAGCGCACCGTCGAGAGACGTCGACCGCTGCCTTGCGAGACGCATCCGTGACTGGCGTTCCATTTGTTGTGTCGTCATGGCTTCGTCTGGACAGCATGTCAGACATCATTTGATGGGACGATCGCCACTCGTTGACCCACATAGTTCTTTCTTTACTTTCTCTTTCCGTTCAGCGTGGCGGGCGTCTTCTGAACCAAAAAGCGCACCCTTCTTTAACGACCCAGCGAAACCGCGACTTTGAGCGGTCGTCCCCCTTCCCTTGTCTTTCTGGGTGTCTGTTTCAATGGAAGATGGTCCACCCACATAAAACGGGCTTGAGGGATCGGGTCCTGTCGGTCTCGTGAGAACACCCGAAATGGGGTACTGGGGAGCATCAAGAAGCGCTAGAATCGGTGGCGCTGAATAGGACGTATGTGTCACTGATGACGCGGTTGGGGCGCGAGAGGTAAAGCTCCCCCCATCGAGGTTCTGGTAGGTTCCAAGGAGTCCGACCTCGTTATCAAAACGGTGATTACATACACATCGACACTAAAAGAGGGAAAGGACTAGAGTAGCTTACCTTCTGATCCCCTCTTCTTTTTCTTGGTTCAGTAACTGCTCTCCTCCCGTACATTGGTGCACCTTTGCGAGGAAAAAATGGATGCATTCAGATCGTTGCAGTTGTTGAAGGTACATGAAGAGACAGGTGAAGATTCGTTGCCAGTGTGAAGGAAAGTGGGTGTGGGTTTTCAAATCCAAAACTTCGTTTCAAGAGAATGCTGTGTCCTCGCAAAACGTTTGGATGCTCCCACATTGCACTTCCACCCATTCTTTCTCCTTCATAACCCGGATCTCTTCATTCTTCGCTTGCAGAAGACGGCGATCTCTCGCTGAAATGAATGGGTCGTACGGTGTCATATCATGAGCGAGTAGTGTTGCCGCCATCGTGGGAGATTTATCGGAAGGCATATGCAGATTCCGCCCAAAGATTAGCGACAGAGATCCCAGAGGATAAAGTAGCGAAGAGTTGGGGTGGTCAGGGAAGTTGCGAAGATGATAAGCCCAACTTTTTCGCCCTTTCCCCCATCTTCCCCCTCCCTTTCATTCCTTCCGCTCTCGCCCCTTCCTTTTCCCCTCCGTCTTTTTTTTTGGCATGTAATTGCGTTTACATTGAAGAAGACTTTATTCACGCATAAGTGGAATACTAATTCATTTCCCCGACACTCAAACTCGGTATTCAGACCAGAATCGGGGCAAAGAACCACTGGGTTGAGTGGCACCTCGAAAAGATTCATTATTACTGTGGTCACGGCTCTAATCGAGTCCAGGCGGTCAAGGCGTTCGTTCATCTCGAACGTGCTGCTCTCCCTTCCTTACCTACGAGCTCATCGGACTCATCATCGCTCTTGTGCATCACGAGACATCAACTCTACGCACAATTCGAAGGTTGCCCCATAATTCCACCATCTTGCGATTTCCTCGTGCCTCGGGACTGCCCACCTACCTGTATCGAACTTCATCGTGAATAGGACAATTGAATGTGAGGCTACGCGCTACATGCCTTATCTGCGCGTACCCGCTGATGGTTCTGGGTCGCCGATCATCTAATGCGCAACGTGACACAACCCCTTGCCCAAAGCAAAAACCGCATAGCGAACGCATCACTTAAAGATGGCATCGATTGGTCGCCGTGGAGAAGACCAGGATGCGAAGGAGCCGCTGGTGAGTTCGTGTGCGGCGTTGAAACCGTTCCTCTCGCAACTCAATCTCGAAATTATCAGTTAACCCCAAAAGAATCATCCCAAGGAGATGTCAAACAAGCCACCAAACATGAAGACGATGAAGATGATCAGGACTCATGGTCCAATTGGGTCACCTTAGGACTCATGTTTGCGACGATCGTTTGCGTTGCTGGAACAGTGTTGATATCGGCGGGATTTGAACTCCCTTCCTCACTACAAAACTTCTTCGATGGAATTCTGGGAACATCGTCGCCATCGGGGGTTGGTGAGTGAATGATTTATTCGCGTTCTTCCAGAAATGCAGTCCCAAGAAGAACCCACTTTGCATAGATGGACCCGCAGCGTACTGCAGCGGCCATGGCATTCAAATATCTTTAAAATCGTGTGTTTGCGATCTCGGGTATGCCGGTAACTTATGTCAAGACGTAATTGATATTCGTGAGTGGAAAACCGCCTTCTGCGACGTGCGAAGTCTGATTTTCTCCGGATTTTCTTACTGCGCTCTTCGAAACGCATTACTTTCTTTTGATAACGTTGCGTGACTCTAGCCTCCGTCAATCGTGAAGAAGCGTCTTTCCCCCTGCCAATTAATCGTCGGACCGTGTGTTTCGTGTTGCCCTATTTCGGCGCGCTGAATCCATATGTGCCCGAAGCAGCAGCGTACTCTGACATTGTTCGCACAATCGCACATGGGACAGGAAAAGACGACGAAATGGATGTCACTGTGCTCTATATTGGGGAAGAAGACAAGGCGGAAGTCGACGTTTGGAGTAGAGTCGTAAATGACTGGAAGCAAGAAGGAATTTCCGTTCAAAGGTGGGTGAAGGTTTTGTTCACCGAAGTTCCGTCAAGTGATGAATGCGGCTTTGCAAGACTCCCCTCCACGGGGCTTGAATTCACTAAGCCCGGGGTGACATCCCTCTCTTACGAAGTATTCCGCTTCTTCAAATCGTTGCCGTCATCGTGAGTGCCCTTCAATGCGCCTCGATTCACCATACTTGTTACTTGATAGACTGCTCTATGTTGCAGCTTTTCGACTGTCCACTTTCTAGCATCCACAGGTGCTGGGTTTTACACGATGAAAGCACAGAAACAGGGACTCGTGTGTTTTGGCACGCAGTTCATTGTGCATGCCGATACCATTGGGGAGCAGACGCTTCGCAGGATCGCTTCCGCAAACATGAACGAGTTGAGTGCAGAGATTCTCAAGAAAGATTACATGTCCCAGAAAATGGTGGAAATGGCGGTGAGTATAAAACGCTTGGCGAATCCCACAATCGCATTTCAAACCTCCTGCATTAGGATGCCGTCCTTACCACAACTGCGGACATAGGTTCTGATCTATTTGAGCAAAAATGGCAGCTCCCAGAAGAAGTCTACAGTGTTCCTTTCATTCCTTCATTGCCCGCTGATGGGGAAGTGGACTCCAGGATCAAACGACGCTCACTTGATAATATCGTCATTGACGAGATCGTATTTGTTGGTTTACTCGCGGACACTCGTGGACTTCAGATGTTTTGCGACGCTGTCGACATCATGGACGAGGCCAATGTCACTCCGCAAACGCGTTCAAGCCTCAAAGTCACGTTTTTAGGAGAGATTGGCAAATTTGGCGATATGCCTGGGGACGAATACGTTGAATCGCGCTCTCTGTCGTGGAACAATGTCGAGTGGGATGTGAAACCCAAAGCGCGATCCGTCGCTGATATTGTTGCTTACATGACGGACACGTCGAGTACATTAAGTCTTCACCGACTCGCAGTCATTGCTATTCCGTATGATGCCTCAGGCTACTTGTACTCGGAGCTCGTTCGGGCCAGCATCCCCGTTATAGCAACCCGACTTCCAGTATATGAAGCAGCTCTTGACCCCCTCCTGCATAGTGAGCTCTTATTCGAAGCTCTGTCGGGTGACTTGGCCCGTTCTGTTAGTGAAAAAGTGACTGACGGTGTAATTGCTCCGGTTGCACGACTATCGGCGGGAAACAGGGAAGATTCTGTCAAGAACTGGCTGGAGGTCTTCCGGCGAACTGCATCGGCACCAGTGACTTGCAAAACTAATTACATCAAACCGAACCAGGAGAATCTCGGCGATGATAATACCGACGAATATATGGAGGGTCCTTTGATTTCCGTGGTCCTTGTCCATCGAAATCGCCACCAGCTCCTCGAGCAAGCGATCAAATCTCTCGAAGAGCAAACTTTTACCAACTTTGAAATTGTTCTTGTGGATGACGGCTCCGACGACCCTGAAACTCTTCAGTACCTGCAGGATTTGGCTTGGAAGTGGTGGGAAGAGCGTGGATGGCGCGTCATACGTGAACCAAACAGATACCTCGGTGCTGCAAGGAACACGGGTGTCAAGTACGCGAAAGGACGATATATTCTGTTCATGGACGACGATGACTACGCCAAACCGCATCAGCTTGCAACCCTCGCGAGAGTTGTCTCCAATACTAAAGCTGATATCGTCACCGCAGGTCATGATATCTTCGAGGGATTGTCCCTACCGCCAGGATCTGGTACTGGTGGACGTTACCTACCGCTCGGCCCGTCAGCTGTTGCCGGTCTTTTGGAAAATGTTTTCGGAGATTCAAATATGCTCGTAGAGCGTGATTTTTTTATTGACACTGGAGGGTTTTCTGAAACATTCGGCGTCGGTTTCGAAGACTACGAGTTTTTCGCGAAGTCCGTTCTTCGTGGGGCAAACCTGGAAGCCATTCCTGAATCACTGCACTGGTATCGCCGGCATCCTGGAGCGATGTCGTACAACACTGATTTGAAAGCAGGGCAAGTAAGGTACCTCAAGCCGTATCTTGAGGCTGAGCGAACTGTGGATGTTTCCACCAAAGAAGTTATTGGCTTAGCGAAAAGGCGATTCTTCGACACGTTCCCCGGCATGATGTATGTCTTGCTGAATGTGACGGGACCAAATCCACCCGGACCGGAACCATTTTGCCCCAACTCCGCAAACAACAATCGCCCTTGTTCTCAAGACCGATGCTGTGGCAAATCGTTTCCCTCTCAAAACAAGACATATTGCGACTTCCTTGTTGGTGCGCTCTTTGTGTTGTTGCCCAAGATATTGCACTTATGTTAATGGTTCTCATGCACCCGTTTCTTGCAACGCAGGTTGTTTCGACCTTGTTTCCGTCGACAGTACAGTGTTCCCAGTTATGACAGGGCAAACCATCCGGGCAAGCGTCACTAACCTTGGTGTCTTCATCACTCCGAACGATATTGCTGCTCTAAAATGCAGCTTCACTTTTTCTGGGGCCAACATCACTGTTCTAACTCAAGCAATTATCGTTGATACAAGCACGCTGCTGTGTAGTGTTCCCACTACTTTGGATAATTTCACACCTGGACCAGGGGGGTGGCAGTTCTCCATCCAGTATCCAACAGATTCAGCCGTTACTCCAATCTGGTCGACGAGATCTCTTGCGATAAGCCCATATCCCGGTACCTTGAGCATCTCTGCTGGCGCCTCCATCTCAAAAGTACGCCCCGCGACGTCAGACGTTCAAGGATCATTTTTCATAGGCACCACCTGCAATATCCCAGTCACATTCACATCCATGAACTACAGTCGATTTACACCAGGAAGCTTTTATGAAGCCTATTGCTCCATTACAAATGTGCTTGGAAGTGGTGGACCGACTTACGTACGCGCTGCACCTGTGAACACTACTTATGGCGCTTATTCCTGTCCGATCTCTTGCGGTGCTTCCGCCCAGTACAGAGTGCAACTTACTCTCAACTACCGGCCCTCGACGAACTCAGCACCCAATCTTCTTGCAGGAAGTGTTGTTGTCAACATATATGATTCTGCTCCGACAATCTTGAAAGCGATATTAGATGATACAGGAGCATCAATCAAGGTTTCCTTTAGCAAAGCAATTCGAGTTCGGGGATTCACATCTCTTCCGGCTCGAATCAGTGGATCGCAAGTGTTTGACTCAACAGTGTCATCACTTCTTGTTGGTGGAAGCGGAAGTCTGAACGATGTGGTTATTCAAATAACCAACAGTGTCACACTATTGGTCTCTTTACCGTTTTCGTCAACACTAAGCTTCTCAGGGGATTGGCCGAACCTTTCCTTCAAAAATCTAGCCATCTTTTCATCTCTCAGTATTTTTGACGACTTTGCAGATGTCAAAGGTCCTGCAATGGTCTTGCCTCCAGAATCACCACCAACACCCGTGGCTGTAATCGATGGTCCTGACGGTGTCGCCTATTGCGACTCGGCAACAATCACAGGACTGTCCTCGTATAACTTGGGTGGCAGGGCTGGAATCTATAGTTGGAGTGTCGCACCCAATGACGCTGATGTAGCTGCTCTGTTCACATCGAGCAAAGGAGCAGTTACCCTCAGCAGCACTATTTTGACTGCGCATAAAGGAGCAACTTATGCGTTCTCTCTTACTGTAGCCAATTGGCTGGGTAGATCCTCTACCACTGTGACCAAAACTTTGAAGATCAGCAATCAGGCGATTCCCCGAGTACGTATCTTGGGTGGGAGCAGGCAGAACATTACCAGTGGAAACGTTTTGACGCTGAAATCCGAAGCGGTCCTCTCGTCTTGTCAGACAAATGCAAACAGTGCACTTGTTTTTCAGTGGTCGTACAGTCCAATATCCTCGTCGTTTGAGAGTGCTTTTGCGACAATGAAGAACACCCCAATCATTGCGATCCCTTTTGCAAGCCTTTCACCAACACAGTCTTACACTTTCACACTTATGGCATATCCAGACGGACAACCGGATGCATCCGCATCTGCTTCGGTTGTTGTTCAACCCTTCCTGCAAAACATTTTTGTCTCATTGGGGGCGCGACAGCGAACCATTTCAGCTTCTACCGCCTCTACGTTCTTTGCAATCTATCAGGATCTGTCGGCCCTGAGTCTTTCTAGTCGTGTTATCACGTGGACTGCGACGCTGAACGGAACAGGAACTAATTATCCATTAGACGCGGCCACCCAAGGTGGCACTTCACTCACGATTCGAGCAGGAACTTTGACCGCAGGAACAGTGGTTTTGCTTTCGGTTCTTGCTGAGGCCAGAGATGGCACAGGAAGATCAACATCAGCGTCTGTAGCTGTAACTGTGGTCGGCGGAAATGCTCTCAGTGCATACAGCTTTGTCACTGCCCCAAATTATGGTGCAACTACGATTTTACAATCAGACTCCTTGCAAGTTCGCGCCTTTGTGGACCAGTCATCGGTTATTTCCGGAGGCCCTAGCGTTTCCTACAGTTGGAGCTCAGTATCAGGGACTGCAACTGATCCTGCGAACACTCCTCTGAGCATTGCATCTTTGGACAGCACGACTCTTTCCGACGGCGTACAAACTGCTGCAAATTTGAACTTTGCCCCCGGGGCTCTTATCGCAGGGGCGTACTACAGGTTCCAATGCCTCGTCTCCCAATCAGGCACCACGAGCACCACTACTAGCGTGGACATAAAAGTGGCAAGCCTGCCGGCGAATGGTATTGTCGCAGTCTCACCAAACACGGGAATCAAAGCTTTGAAAACTACTGTGACCCTGTCCGCTTCGTATTGGACAATCGTCTCATCTGAGCAACCATTGACCTATCGATTCAATATTTACGTTCCTGACACATTGTATGGTACCCCAAATGCCCTACCTGCGATTCAAATATCGACAGACCGAGATACATCTGTGGATACAATTCTGCCAATTTCGTCAACCTCACAGGTACTCATTGAATTGGTTGTGAGGTCTTCTGTGACGAAAGCCAGTACCACTACCACAATGACTGTGCCAGTTGCCAATGATGTTGCTGACTGGACCGAGTTTGGTTCTCTTAATTCCGCGGCTTTGAGTGATGCGCGTAAGGCGGGCAACGTCGCATCTATCAACAGGGTAATTCAGATATTTGCGACATCTATGAAGCAATGGAAGCCCCCTGTGTCCCTTCCAAGCGCTCTTTCTGTCGCAATTGTGAACAGCACTTTGAGCAATGTGTTCGGCAGCAACGTGATTAGTCCTGATGCTTGTGCGGAAAGAATCGCTACCGTCAGTTCTCTCGTAGACAGTGTTTCTCTCGGATCAGATCAAGGAAGCCAAATAGGCTTTTTGTTGGCTAACGACATCAAGAGTTTGGAATCCCAACAAATGTCTAATCCGACTTTTTCGATTTCCGACAACGATTTGAAGTCGTACTACAAAGCATTTTCGGGTGTACTGACATCTTACAGTGACGCACAAGTCACGGCCAACCAGTCAGAGACGTTGATTTCAGGTATTAATTCTGCCCAAAGATTGAATCTTCGTTCCATGGCATGTGGACAGAAGGGTAAATCTGTTACATTTGGGGAGCTTTCCACTTCGATCGGAAAGGCGGACCTTTCCTCGAGCGGGTCCGTTGACAGTGGCAATGGAACGAACTTCGGATTTGGTTCTGGAATGTCACTCTCCAACGACGGTCACGCCATCAACTGCTTCTGTACCCAGGCAATGAATTCTCCACCGTACCAGTTCGGATATGTCACCGGTTTGGCATTGTAAGTCAAATGTTGGCGCAGAGAAGTGTTGTTCGTCGTGCTTGAGCTAACCTTTGTATCGCGTTAGCAACCAGTCTGTTGCCTCTAAGGTCACTACCTTCACATTGTCAGATTGTTCAGAAGGACCTTCATTTGCGAATGGACGTCTCAATCCGAACGCAAGCGTTCCGGTCAATTCTTCGTCAAATGAAATCACCTTCACAATTCCAATATCTTCTTCGGCCACACTGTCATACAACGCAAAGAACCAAGCATGTGAGTGGAACGTCTGAGAAGCGAATGGTGTTTTGGGAAATTAGAACTTGAAATGGTCTTCTAGTCCTCTGCCAATTCGTCGACCCTGTGACCCAGCAATACTCAACCGCAGGTGTCACTACCATTCGTTTTGACAACACAACGGGAACTCTTTATTGCAAGACGAACCACTTGACGTCGTTTAACGGAGCTCTTGGTCCTCTCACCCTTGAGTTTCCAAACAAAACCTCAACGACAAGCAACGTAAATGTTGGTGCCATTGTCGGCGGTGTGATTGGTGGGGCCGCCCTCGTCGCACTTGTCGCTGGGAGCGTGTACTACGTGAAAAAGAAGAAAAGTAGTGATGTCCCCGAAAAGATGTGAGTGTATCCCAGGTACCGCCCAACGCGTCAGAGTTAATCTCTTTTCCTCGGGTTCCAGACCGCCCCCACAGAATGGGACGCAATCGGTACCCGAGATGCAGCAAAAGTCAGCAGAGCAAGCCAAGCATGAAATGAAACCGAACACAGCCAACCAGGCAGAATCTGCCCAACCATCTATTCGGGCACCACCAAGCCTAGAGAGTAAGGCACAAGGAGCAACATCGGAGCCTGCGAAAGAAGCCGTACCCACAAGTAATCTGCCGAAAGCTGAATCGCTACCGAAAGTTACACCTCCACAGATGCCTGCTCCTGAGGCAGCAACTCCCGAAATGAACAATGTACCAGAAGCGGCACCTGTACCTGTGATAACGTACATCCCTCGATATATTGAGAGAGAAGAGATTGCCGGAATGCCACCGATCCGGTTCGGACCTCGTTACGAGCTTCCGCTTGAGTACTCGGACGCTATGAGATTGCTAGGGTTGAGTTCAGAGTAGAATAATGACATAATTGGAACGGACACAAACAGTGTATTTTACCATCACGAGCCACTATAAATATCACGTAGTTTACGTTATTCATTCAAGGCCTTCGCATTGGTTTTTCGTACAAAATTATTGCGGCAATTTGTAGAATCATCCACGTAGTGCAAAAACCTGCAACAAGGAAGCAAAGTCGCCGCTTGGTTGTGTTGCTCCAATCAAAAGCACCTCGCCACGGTCTTCGTGTCTGGCTCGCGCTCGAGGATTGCAGACTTGAGTGGTGTGCATAGTAGTGTCGAATGTTTGGGTGTGATGATGGGTGAGGAAGGTGAGACGGCCGATCACCACGAGGTGTATTATTGCTCGATTCGTCATCTTGATGTTCGGAGCGTCGTTGCCGGTAAGAGAGTCCCAAGAAAGCGAAAGGAATAATGAAACCTAGTATTGTAGAACTTGTGGCTCCAACGAAAGCGATAATCTGCAAACAATTCATCAACCTATATATACGTTGTTAAAAATCTTCGCTCACCTCATCAAGTCGCTTTACAAACACGGCAACTGTGGCCGTGGAGGCCACTAAGACAACTGTAAGGAGAAAATGAGGTATCTGCCGGAAATGAAATAAAATTGAGGACATCTTCCTTCAGTTCTGTGAGGGGTATTCACCCACCGTGCCCCATTGTTCCCCATACCACTCAAACGCCGCATCCATTTGTACTGTTCCAATCAGTACACTATTTACACTCTCCGTGTCCGACCCTATCACACTCGACCTTCTCGACTCGTCCGACGCCATGCTGTTCGTCCTCCTCGCAGGCACACCATCGCCTGGGCGATCTGGGAGAGCGCTGTACCCATGTGCCAGCACAATGTATGCAGCATGGAGTCTTCGACGAAGTCGCGTCATCAGAGATGCTACTGCGGTACGGCATGGGTGTAGTTGAATTGCATATGTAGCGATGAGGGATAAGGAAAAGGCAACTCGTGCCACGAGAGCGCTGGGGGAGGTGATTGGATCTGACGCAAGCAGAAGGAGAGAACGTGGAGTCCAATGGTACACAATGCATTCAGTGCATGGATTCAATAAGACAGCAGTTGAGCTCCCACAGAGGGAAAAAACCCACAATTATTGAGCACATCTCCTACCACCTTCTCTCGCCACGTTAACCACCCAAACCACCCAACGAGCAAATATATGCCCGTGCTTAGGGCGACCGAGGCGTCAATGACGAGACCCATGCGCACTGGTGAGTGGTCCTGCAACTCGTTATACACGGTGTAGATCTGATGAACATATTTGTTGACACAAAATTGGAAAACATGAGACAGGATGTGAGCAATGGTGCCATGTCGACGTGAAAGGCAACCTTGGAGAACTTACAATTTGGTGACAGCTGGTTCAACAGTAAATGAACGGATTTCGTCACGGAAGACAACATCTTCGTTACATTTTCCAAACCACCCACCTCATCAAGTTAACTATCAATGACACGGCGTAGAATCCGTACACCCATTTGTCCAAGTCCGATGCCGCAAGGTCCCTCCACCCTTGCGTTGCGGCTTCTACAGCTGCACTCCAGTTGTGATCTCTAGTGTCTCTCACTGATCTCAGAACACCGAAGTCACGAAGAGACCCAGCCTGAGGACCATTGACGACCCACCAAGCAACCACCATGCATACCACGTACGCAACGGCGAGGTTACCGAGGAGCGACGAGAAACGGAGTGAGTGAAGGTGGCGGGGCATTGAGAGAGGTATGACAATAAGTGCGCACACTACACGGTTGAAAGAAAGAAGCCAGACAGCAGCGAGATTAAACAATGGCGAAGATCGTCGTTTGAGCTGAAATAAAATCGAAACCCACCCAAAATCCAGGCTTTCCGGTCAATCGCCCATTTCTGAAGCTCTGGGGCCAGTGGTACTACTGCAGCCGCTCGAGACATTGAGTCCGAGATCGCAATAAGGTACCTGCGTAGATGTGAGTCTTTAGAATACGTCAACAAGTCTAGTTTCCCCCGTGGCGATACGAACCCAGATGCAGCTCCGAAAGTCAGGACTCCAACAACCAGATCTACAACGTCCATTTCACCCCCACCCTTGCCTTCACCCCCTCCTCTGTAGTACTTCCACCGTGTCCCGCCAACGGCTGCTCTTGCAACCCCAGCCCAATTCACTGCACCAGTATCTCCAATTAGTCTGCGCGATGCTCTGACCGAAGCCTTGAGTGTGAACGACGTGGCAACAGCTAAGAGGAGGATAACACAGGTCGCAAGGTGGGGTGTGAGTAGAAGGAACGAGTACGGAATAGAGAGAAGTGGAGCGGCGGTGAGAGACTTTGTGAGGTTGAGAACGGAGGAGAGTACTATTTTGAAAGAGCGGACCACAGTTGAGGATCATTACTATTGTTGCCGTGGGCAATCAGACCCACCAGAAGCCCCCATGGCTCTCCCGACAATCACCACATCGTCCTCCTCTTGCTCAATCCACCCCGACCTGCCGCTCGCCCCGGGTTCTCTGCTGTAACCGTCGGGATCGTCCTCAGCGGCGCCCAATGTGGAACGGCGACGCCGGGAGCGGCGGGGGACCGGGAAGGCTTTGCTGCGATGAGTTTGCGATGGGACAATCCAAGTAGAGGGGCTACAGAGAAGATGTTTGAGAGGGCCAACGAAGATTGCTCAGTCACAAGTGACGGGTAGTGGGTCGGGATTGGGGTCGTACAGATTCCAATACTGTCTGCTTTTCGCGTCTACTCACTCTTCAATTCCCCTCGCATCTTCACCGTCTGCTGCGTCATCCCATTCGACGTCACCTCCAATGCCTGAGCCGATACCCCCCTCGACAGGGAAACCAGCAACGACCTGCACCACCCCGTCCGCATCTCTACTGTCCGTTGACAGGCGGCGCGAGCTCGACTCTTTTGGCAAAGGTCGTGACGAGCGCCGAGATGCTCTGGCGGACGAAGGGCGAGACGCGACCCCTGGTCGTGCAGCCCAGCGTTCTGAAGGGTTGTCTTGCCACACCCCACTCGCCTCTTCCGTAGAGACCGGTGAGACCGGTGAGACCGGTGAGACTGGAGAAACTGGATATGTTGTGGTGGGGTCGCCATGATCGTCAGCAGGGATAGGTGGTGTGCTTTGGCGGGAGGATGAGTTGGGGGTATGGATGGCAGTTGCTTGAGATGTTGATAAACGGCGGTTGTGGTTTGAGGGGGCCCCTGAAGGAGCCAGGCTATACCGTCTCCGTACAGCGGAGGGTGGCTCGTCTGGGTCGCGACCATCGACGGTTTCGTCAGGGTCGTCGGTGTCGGGACCAGAGAGTGAGAGCGCCGACCCGGAGAGTTGGGGATCCGAGAGGACAGAGGATGAAGCGGTGGAGGCACCTCGGAGGAACGGGGGTGGGTGGGTGCCGGAAAGGTTAATCAGAGATGGTTTGGCGGAAGCGGGGCGGGGTAGCGGTGAGTGGTGGGAGAGGGTAATGTGAAGTGGGGGTCCAGATAGTCCCGGCTTCCCGGGGTTTCCCTCCAAAATCCCGGGCGGCACCCCTTGCGCTCCCTCCCTCAAGTCCTGCTGTAATCGTTCTGTGATATTCTCCCCCAAAGGCACAGTGCCCCGTCCCTGGAGGTCCCCACAACTGCTTGGGTTATTTCGAGGGGAATCCTCAAGTGCGGGGGAGTATGCAAGAGGCGACTGCTGAGTATGACCGTCCAGCAGCATTCTCGCTCGAACATTGTCACTATGGTGGTCCGCAGCAGAAGAGGAAGATGGTGAAGCCTGGAAGGAGTCCGTCGGGGCAAGGTCCGAGGTCCAGTTTGCCGACGACCTGCGCCTAAAAGGGCTAAGCAAGTTGCCCGTCCTCTCGCGCTGGTTCTGTGCTCGTGTCGTCTCCATTTCTCTCGCGCCCGGGTTTTCAGGTCGTGGAACTCCACCGCAGTCACCTTGGCTTTCACCTTCGCCCGCTGACGACGACGTTGACGACACATGGGAGTGCGCTGTTCTCAAGTCCATTGGAGCCGCGAGCCGTTGCTCACCAAACTGAACCACAGCGTCTTGTTCATCCATTGATGTGACGAAAATGGACGACGTGGCCTCCAGTGGTACGTAGTGACAGCCCGGAATCTCCTAGACCTCTTATCTGAGCTTAGGCTGGGCTTTTCTATGTAAAAAATGTCCCATATGATCGCGGGTTGACATTCAACAAAGATTCGCCGAGCACACTCACCTTCCGCCACGCTCCTTTCCCCTTCAATCGTTTGATTCCTTTCCGTTTAAGTGCGCGCTCCTCCACGATCCGTGTCCTCACAGTGTAATAACGAAAAGTCGACGCCCGTCGCCACTTTCGTACAATTCAACCGTGGGAGGAACAATACGAACTACCCTCTCGCCTCTTCTTAACGTTGTTTGAGATTTGTGCATATTTACATTCAAAAGATCAACAGTAGTGCAAAATTTAGCGCCCTCTGCATCATGTCTCGTCCTCGACATTATCAAGCGCCGTATCCAACACACGGATAAAATCCGATTCGTTCGAAAATGTCAAAGGAGCAGGCGCCCGCGTCGTCTTGGCAACAATACTCGCGAGGTGAAGTATGACGCAGTGCTGCTTCTCCGTTACTAAATCGAGGAGCTTCGTGGACGGGTTGTGTTGAGGATGGTCAAGAGCATCCATCAGGCGCTCCACCAAACGTAACGCGGCTTTGGTGCGGAAACAAATAAAATGAGAACATGAAAAACCAATATGTACAAGAGTCACTCACCGCCGGCAGGCTTCCAGATTCGACCGGCCACTTTGAACGCTGCAATCACTGTGCTGATGTGAGTCTTGATTTGACTCAGAAACTCCTCGACGACACGAAGGGCTTCCGCCTGATTCGCCAAGGGTACATGATTGCCTTCATTGAGCCGCTTAATCTCCCTCATTGCAACAAGAAGTGAAACAGTCGTCATTCCAACTTGAAAACAAAGTTCGTGAGGCCCTTCCACATCTCCTCAACTTTTACAACAACTCACGTGCATAGCACCACCACGGTGTGGCAAACTCCGCAATGATGTCAAACCCCCACACGCGCCTGAATAGGGCCAAAGCATTGAGCGCTGCGCTGGCGTGATCGACAGCCTTGACAAATCCTGCGCTCATCATCCACGCAACTAAAAACGCGGGCGGTCCCTTAATCTTGGTGTTTGACTCTTCACCGTATTCTGGAGCGGGAGCGACAGGGGAGAAAAAGAAGGAAAACAAGCAGTGGTAGCTGAAAGAAAGGTGACAAGGCACAAGCACAAGTAAGTCGCCGTGAAAGAATGAGAAAACCAAGCGTCACCCACTGAATAAAGAGCAATAGCGCACGAGGGCTTTCCGCCATACTCTGTTGCATTGGCTCCACCGACGTTTCCGCTGCTCCCGCTGCAGGTTTCGTTCCCAGCACCACGCAAAATCTCGCAAACCACGTGTCCAAAGAGTCGCAGACTTCCTTGTGGAGACTTCGTGCGCGAAGAATCGCCGTTGGGATGCTCTCAGAGCACGGATTGGAGGGGTTTGCGACGCACTTTTCGGAGAAAAATATCCGCCGCTTGGCGCAGTGCAGGCGCTGTTGCGGTTGAGGGCATGTTGGGAACGGAAGCGAAGGTTCATTCTTTGCGTTCCAAACTCACGAATTCGACAATTGTCCCGAGGCAGTGAAGCATGGTCGAATTGAGAGCATAGCATCCAAGTTTTGGAGTGTACTTGGTGGTGCTATGCGATATCGTTGGTTTGGGAGGGGTCAAAGCATCGAGGGGCCAGCTGGCGCGGTCGTAAAATACTGTGCGTGGGGTGGCAAATAATTGCCTCGCCGGTGCAACAGCAAGGCACGGAGAAATACCTACACTCAAGCGTCGGCGTTGAGGGCGGAATAACCTATGGGATGAGGTGACAAACATTGTATCTAAACCCATATAAGGTAAGAGATATAAGCGGAGCGAGAACACACCGACGACTCTTGATTCTGGTCCGTCCAAAACACCTCGTGGCAGGGCAGCTGCACCATTGCCAAGTCTTCGTACGTCAACTTTGGCGTGCCGCCGTGAGCGCTTGAGTACAGCCTATCCATGTGCCCCATGATCCAGGCGGTGCGGCGGCGTTCCTCCTTGGCCAGCCATGCCTCGCGGTCCGAGGTGGAGGTGGATGTGGCCGCTCCACTTTCCTGCACCACGACTTCGAAGCCCGCCAGCGTGGCGCACATTGTATTTCGCATACCCTCGATGTCGAGCTCGTCGAGTTGATAGATCCCGTGATGCACGAGGGTTTGGATGTTATACAGGGAGGGCACGGCGATGATCTGTGGGTAGAGCCGTCGTAGCCGTGTTCCGAGGATGCTGCGATAATGGTTGCGGAGGGTGGGTGATGGATGGTATCTGGTGGCCACTGCGAGCATGCTTCAAGCTTGCGTGGTTGGTGCGCGTTTGTGTATTGGAAAGCAAGGTCGCTGCAGAGCCCTCACCTGAGAGACAAGGCCATATGTCGAGACTGCCCGGACCTGGTAAACCTTCCCTTGTGTATGAACGGGAGCGCCTCTCCAAAGTTTGAAAAATACAAATCAAACAATTGATTGCACTCTGCAGTTGGCGGGAGCGGTGGCAAGTCGTCGAAGAGGGACAATTCGAAGCGGCCCGGGTTCGACCCGTGCAACGAGGTTTCCGGACGAAGCACGTCGCCCAGATAGCTCATGTCGGTGATGATATCAATGATGAGATCGTCGTCAGAGTCGCCGGTGAGGGGCAATGGAGGAAATGCGTCGGTGTTTTGTATGGAAAGCCATGGTCCTCGTGATTCCGGGCTCTGGAAAACAGAAGTGGCCGAAGAAGAACTCGATTCGAGTGACTCTGGGCGCTGGAAGAAGGAAGTTACGGAAGAAGGTGTCGATTCGAGAGATTCGGGACACTGGAAGAAGGATGCAGTTGCAGAGGGAGTTGATTCGAGCATTGATGTTGGATCGCGAGAGAGAGGGTCACAAAGTTTTTGAATTGTATTCCACGGATCGATTTGAATCGGCTCATGGCGGTTTTGTCGCGCATTCCATGCATCGATGTGATGCTCAACATCTGTGATTGCTCTGCCTCGATTCTTTTTGTGGGGACACCGCTCCTGAGTCAATGCCGCTGATCCCGGAGATAGAGCGATGGATGCAAGAATGTTGAGCCCTTCTGAGATGGTGGGAGGTGTGGAAGGGCGGGGCGGGGCACGTTCAGGTTCTGAAACGTGTGTATCCCCACCAATTTTCGCACCAAGAAGAGCCTTTCACGTAAAAGCACAACCAGAAAGTGATGAGTACGAGGTAGTGCGCAGTAGATCGTTTTACGCAAATACCCACCTCCAACCGGGCGATGCGATCTGTCATCCTGGTAGTGTGCAATATAACACCAAGGTTGATGATGAAGCCAGAAACAGCGGTGCCATCTCCACACGCTCATCATACCTGTCGCCGCGCCCTAGTTGAGGCCGTTGTCGTCCAAGTCCGGTGCGAGGCCGAGCTCTGGCTGAGGGTTGAGCTTTCGGCATATTGTCTTTTGTCCTGGCCTGGCGCTCTGTATGCTCTGTCTACGCCACCGCTGCTGTCCGCTTGCTTGGCTGCTGTGTGCGCGTCGTCCAGTCCGGGTGGTTGTGCGAGTGCTGAGAGTGCTGAGAGTGTTTCGAAAGGGTTGACCGTGTTCAGGCTATTCTCCGGCTAATCCCTGCTTGATTGACGTGCTTTTTTTTTCCTTTCAACACTCCCCACCAATCCATATGCTTCTCCTACCGGGCCCATCCTGGCCATCGTTCGACTTTTTTTCGCTCAACTCATCACGCCCATTCACTATCGCAGGAATCCCAATCCTTCTCAAGCCGGATTCCTCGCATGCATCAACTCTGGACCACGCAGTCCAAACGGCGGGAACAGTATGGGACTGCGGCATCATGATGTGCAAGTTTCTAGAGTACCGCTCCTATGCCGATGAAGGTGGGCCTGAGTTCCAAGTGAAGGGAAAGAAGGTTTTGGAACTGGTGAGTAGTGTCGTGGACCCAATCCTCCAAAGACGGGGCTCTTCTCACCTCGTTTTTCTCCAGGGCTCTGGGCTCGGCCTGCTCTCACTCACACTGTACCACTTGGGTGCACAAGCAATCGCAACTGATGCCCCAGAAGTTGTCCCCCATCTGGTAGAAACGTTCCAGCTCAACGGTCTCAAAGTGTCGCCACTGAATGACTTGTTTGATCCTTCGAGGCTTTCCACGAACGAAAATGGGATCCATGGAGGTTCCGTTTCTGCTCTGCCGCTTGACTGGATGAGTCCCCTACCGCCGCCCCTTCTCGACCAGAACGAATCACCACTGAAATTCGACCTCCTCGTTGCCGCAGATGTTGTATGGATCGACGATCTCGTGACGCCTCTCGCAGAAACAATATCGCGTCTCCTTCCTGCACCTCCAAGTTGCAACAGCATCCACTTCCAACTAGGCTCGTCTCCATCTACCTGCTCCGCATTCCGCCCAGAGCGTCCTTACTTCCTTCTCGCGCACCAGACGCGCACGACACGCACTACGAACGCCTTCTTCGACGCCATGACTGCGCGAGGGTTCGCGTACCAGCGCGTCGACGACCGCTGGCTCGACCCGTCGTTCGTCAAACATGACGCTGGCATCTTTGTGTTTTGGAGGATGTGTGCTGTGGGGTTTCGTGTCGGCGCTTCGTGTCGGTGTGGGTCGGGTCGCCAATGACTTCGTGTCGGTGCGGCATGGGGCGCGCCGCCGATGATGCACAATCCTGCCTTTGCTGCCGCTCAGTGATGAATAACGATTTCAATTACCACGGTTCGGAGTCAATAATGACGATACCAAATCCGTAGCATGTTTTCTGATGAGCGGCAGCATTGGTAATATGTGGTTTCTTGGCCTTTTCTCTTGTTCTTTAGTTATTTTTTGTGAAGTATTTATGCATTGCGGACCAAGAAAAAAGGAAATAAAGAAAGGTTACGAAACCCTAAACTGAGTAGAAGTGACGGGCATTTTGGGGCTACTCGAAAGGTGGGAATGAAAAGGTTGGACAAATAATGAAGTATGAAAATCTGACATCACCCACCCCATCCCATCACCCCAATGCCAGCCCTCCGAGCACCCATCACGCTCGTTCTCCTCGCTCTTTTTATCATCTCCTTCCTTTCCCTGCCCCTTCCCCTGGCCCTCGCCCAGTCGCAAGCTCCCACCGACTGTCCCGACTTCCTCGCGGCACTCAGCGCAGCTAACGTGAACGTGACAGCGACGGGGCGTGCCGCGACGGACTGCTGCTCGTACAGCACACGCAACGCGTCCGACCCGAGCAAGCCCTTCAACGCTGTGGAGTGTTCCGGCGGGAGGGTGACTAGAATCGTTCTGCACAACGTGCCAGTGGGCTCCCTGGAAATTTTCAGGAACATGACGGCGCTGGAGACACTGTGAGCTATAAGGAGAGCCATGTTCGGACGGACGAGGGCCGAGGCGGGCCTAATGGGGTTCTCTTCAGTGTTCTTGAAAATGCCAGCATATCAGGCCCGCTTCCCGCCTGGCTGCCCAACATCACGACGTTGAAGACACTCGGTCTGTTCAGCAATGAAATCACCGGGACGGCGGATATTCTGGGCAGAATGATGCAGCTGGTCACGCTGAGCCTCGAGGCGAGTTGTTGCCGTGCATTTAAAGAACGGGGCCGGATGGCTGAATCATTCGCGATTCGCACACGCACCAAAGGCCAACAGCTTGTCCGGGAATCTAAATTTTCTCAGTAATCAGCTGCAGATCAGAGAACTATATCTCGGAAACAATAACTTTGTGAGCAAAGAGAACACTGGGGGACGGGTTGGTTTGTCTGTTATTACAGCCTGACACGTCAACATTCTTGCTCCCAGACTGGGCCACTGCCAGACATTTCGCGTCTTTCAGCCCTGAGCAAATTTCAAATATTTCGAAATTTCCTGACGGGTCAGATTCCCGCGTTGACTAGTTTTCCGGAACTGATTGACTTCCAGATCGGTATCTGGAGCCCTTTGTTGGGGATTACACGAGCTTGCGAACTGACGCACTGTCTACCTGTAGCTGAAAACAACTTCACCGGCTCCATACCGTCATTTTCCGCAAATCCGAAGCTCGCATCCTTCGTCGCCAACGATTTACGACTGAGCGGAACACTCCCTGATGTATCAGGGAACACTCGACTTGTTAATTTGTGAGATAAATTTATTTACTCGGCGCTGTAAATGTGCAAACATTCTACCCACCCCGTCACAACAGCATCATCACACGCAACATGCTGTCGGGACCTGTTCCCCCGTCATACTTCGCACTCCCGGGACTACAGCTACTTGGTCTCGGTGGAAACAATTTCACTGGGAATATTTCCGAGGGCCTTAAGAACCAAACGAAGTTGGTCGGATTGGCGATGTTCAGAAATCCATACCTTGGCGGCGTGCTGCCAGACCTGCGCAATCTTACCAATCTTGGTACTGAGCGATGTCCTTTCTTGTGCTGGATGGATTGTTTCTTGATCCTTTTTGTTTGATAGTCCAACTTGACATTTCGAACACCAACTTATCGGGGTCCCTTCTGCTACCGTGAGTTCAGGAACTTCCAATTCAATTCTTTTGATAGCTTATGTTCTCGTAGTGCTGGAGTCGGCTTGACGACGTGCGACCTTAGCAGTACCAAAACCTGTGTTCTCGATGGCTCCGCTATGCTCCCAGTTGCATGTCAAGATTCGGCAAGATCCCTTGGGTCCTGTCCAGTTCTCACCACAAGCATGTCCACTACAGCTCCTTCCGTGAGTGTTCAAACACATAACGCATGTTTTGTGTTGCCATCCGTATGATGATACGTCACCTCACTTGATTTTTACACTTTAGAGCACAACCGCAACGTCATCTGCTACTACTTCCACAACTGACTCGGTCAACAATACAAACTCACCTGCGAGCAATTCCAGCAATTCCAGCAATTCCAGCAATTCCAGCTCTGGTGGTCTCCCTGTCGGTGCGATTGTTGGGATTGCTGTGGGAGCGACCGCACTGGTTGTTGCTATCAGTGGCCTGGTCCTGGGCTTGTACATGCACAGGCGCAAGAAAGCGGCACGTGACAATCGCTCAACGATGGTGACGAGAGCTTTTTCGGATGGAAACAAAACAGGCTATTCCTTCGGAGGCTCCGCCGGAACTTCCGAAATGAGTCAAAGTTCCCAAAGAGCACCACCATCACCCGGGTCGACAACGTTGTTCGGGTCAGGACATTTAAGTCCACTGTTTCCCCCATCTTCTGGAAGTGTGGTGCCAGCAGAGGTTGTCATAAATGATACTTTTGTCGTTGCTCAGCCATACCTCGCTACAATGTCTGATGAGATGACGTGCATGCCAGGACAGAGAGTTATTGTGAAGGTAATACTGGAAGTCACTGCATCGAATCTAAGTTCTGACTACTTATTGTCTTTGTTGCAGCAATTGTTTTCCGACGGGGTGAGTGCATAATTTTTTTTTTTCGTCGAAGAATTAGCTCCACTTTCCTTCTCCTTTGGCTGGAAGTGGTGTCAAGCTTTTAACGTTGACACAGCTAATTCAGGTGAGCCATGGCTCCCCTTTTGGTCTGTGGCTCGCGCCTTACGTATGGGAGTTCCCAAAAGGGGTTGCCCCATTTGTCATTCTCACGCCAATGTCTGGGCTTTCGACCTCCTATTCCCTTTCAACACTATCAAGCAACACATTCCCGCTGTCCCCCCGTTACGATAGTCTTTCTTCTCCTCTGGGTGACGTGAGAGGTCCAACCGCTAGTCATTTCAACGCACAGTTTCCTTTCAGTTAATCGCGTTCGCATGTATTACATAAGTGAAACATCATCTCTGCGACACATTCTTCACTTCTTGTTCCCACTTCGACCACATTTTCTCAAGATAGCTACGGTCATCGGATATCCCCGGTGCATTTTCAGCTTTAGTGTTTTCATCCGTTCCGTGTCCATCATCGACCGACAGCTTCCAACCATTATCCCCATAGAGCTCCCAAAATTCATGGTCGGGTACATCCATATTAACAGCAAGAAGGGCTTCCAAAGTTTCTGTAGGTTCGGGTGCAGTCTCCACAATAGCAGAAATCGTTCCTACAGCGTTCGCACGAGCGACATTGTGGTGGGTGTAACCCCCACCTCCTAGCATAAGCACCGGAAGACGCTTCGATTGGTCTAGCACCGAGTTTGATTCGTCATTGAGCCGCCTCCAATGCAGAATTCTCTTCACGATTTCTCCAAACGCGTTGGTGCCAAGGTTCCATGCGATGGCCGAAGTGCCAGAGCCTTCTACATTCCCACCATTCCGCACGTCAAGTTCTATCCCGCCTTCTTCTCCACGTTCCACACTTTTGTCAAGTTGTCCTTTCGTCAGCAGACCATCTCCTGCCATTCCGTCGGTTCCCATTACCAGAACCACCGCTTGTGGGTCAAACTTAGTACGTGCGAAATTCACGACGCGGTCCCAGACATTGAGTATTGTTGGTGATTTGGCCCCAGGCTTCAGAGGAAAATTCAGCGCGTGTCTGGAGGAAAGTGATGTGGAACCAGATGTTGGGTAAAATCCGGGATGATTCAAATGAATGGACAAAGTGAGAACAGAGGGTGAATAAAGAAATGCCGATTGAACCGCTAAAAGAGCAGGGAACGTTAGAGCAAGTTTCGCAAGGGGCGTTGCACCGTATGCACCATCACCATGGTGAATGTCGATGTCCACAACAAGCACTCGGACAAACCGCTCACGCAACTTCTGGACTGCAAGTACGACATCATTGACATAGCAAAACCCAGCAGCATGATCCCTTTACGAACAACGATTTTGCACCAAATCTGAAATGGATTCGGACAACGGCAGAACAAACCTTCCGGCGTGGTGGCGACCACCATCCCACCAAATTGCCACATCGGCTCTGTCTTCAATCAGCTCCGCGGCAGCTGATAAAGATCCCCCAGCAACATAGCGACAATACGTCGTGAGTCCTGGGAATGGAGGAGAGTCACTGGATCACATTTCACACGTCACTTTTGGTTCCTTCCCCACAAACAAAGCACTCACTATTGCAGTCGATACTCTTCACAGCCTGCCTCAAGATCTTCTTCGCGAATTCTCATTGCAGCAGACCGTTTGAGGTTCCCGAAGGTTTTGCCTCCAGGCGCAGTCTGGTCCCACGAAAGGAGGAAGTCTAAGACAAAAGATTGACAGCTCCTGTATGTTATGACAAAGCCCGAGCAAAATTCGACTCAGACCAATGTAATCGGAAGAATGAAATGCTTTCAAGTCATCTGGTGTTGCAGGGACGGGGGGGACGACCCTTACGTCAAACAGTTTTCTCAATGATTTGACCACGATTCGCCGAGAAGACCGCTCATACATCATGTAATTCATCAATCCGAGCGATTCGATGAGTGAGTGGACGACGAGGGACTTTGCAGCGAGAAGCATCGCATGATGAACTACATCGAATCAGTTGCGACCAACTCACTCTGTTTCTGTTCGCTGGGAGTAGAGAAGTCGCGATGCATGCTTCCGCTGAATGAATGTAGGCGACACGGGGAGATTGGACAGAGGATTCGCTCATTCAAGAAGAAGAAGCATGTGACGCGTATTCTATGGTACACAATATTAATGAACCCAAAATGGATCCGCCGCCCTCCTATCAACAGAATTATAGTCGCGTCTTTGCGCTTTCACTCCCTTCAGTATCTTGAGAAGAAAACTCCTGCCAAACTGTCGGATCAATGTTGCTGACAGGTCCCGCAACACTGCCTGCTCCTCCTGGACCGGTTCTCATTCCAAAGAGCGCGCCGTGTGCTTCCCTTAATAGCGCCTCTAATTTTAGAACTCTCGCCTCATACCGCCTCCTTTCTTTCTCCCACACTCGGCGCTCCTCCTCATATCGTGTCGCCGCGACTGTCAGTCCACCATTCTCAGTCTGCAAATCGCGAACTTGGGATTCGAGTGCGGATAACTTGGCAAGCTTCCGCTCACGGGAGCGACGCGCAGCCAAGGTGTTTTTCATACGGCGCAAGCTTGCTGGGTCCAATTCCCCCATTGTTTCAGCTGATGTCGATGCGGGTGATCCAGACCTCTCCCCCCTTTCAGGAGCAGCTGCTTCATCCTCGCCTTCGTCGGAATAGTCTCCTCCCCTCAAATTTTCAATTTCTTGTGTTTTTTTCTGCTGGGTCTGGATCCTGGGAACAGTCCTTCTCTTTTTGCGAGTTTCCGCAGTTCCAATTACACTCCCACCTGCTTTTGATGCCACAGTACCTGCAAGGGGACTTGCTGCTTTCGAGTCTTTGCTCAGAGGAGGGGGTGTCCGGCTATGTGCCCTCTTAGTTCGCCTCGTTCCTCCCACCAGAGCGCCTGGAGATAACTCCTCCTCGTTCGTACTGCTATCTTTCGTGGCGTAACCCCCCGACTTGGCATGGGGTCTTCCTGTTGCTACTCCAAGTGCAGGGTAGAAGGTTGTCGAGCCACCACTCCAACATTGTGCCTGAGGGAGTTCCTCTGAAGTTGAATTTGAACTCGATGAATTGGAAGCGTGCGCAGGAAATGTGTGGATGTGGTGACTCTTTTCTCGTTGGTTTTGCGAGTGTCCCATAAGTGCATTCAATGCATTGGAAGGGAAATACGCCCCAAGTGCGATGCCTTGAGCAACGGACGCGAGTGTCTCGGCTGCTGCAACAATGGACGGGGATTCTGCTGGATACGTAACCGGCGGCGACAGTGATTGGTGTTGCTGGTGGTGAAGATGGTGCTGGGACTGTGGAGTTCCGCTTGAAACTGATGACACCGGGAACGGTCCCGTCATCCCAAATTGATACTCCGTGGAGTATGAGGGAGGTGCAGCGGACGGGTTCGCGGGTCTGGTAAGGCTGCTACCATCAGATCGTTGCAACTCCACTTGTGCAATATGGGACCCTGTTTGGTAGCCGTGTTGCCTCGTAATTGTGGGTTGTGCGAAGGAAGAAAGCCCCATGGCGGGACCATATCCCAAATGTGGAAGTGCTGCAACCGATTCTGATGAAGACGCTCCGGATGTTGTCAGTGCATAAGTGGTGTCGGGGACCAGATTGGTTTGATCCGAGCTGGGAACGTTGCTGGAATATCCGCTCGACTTTTGCTGTCGGGCGGGTTCGGGCTCGGACTCCGAGCTGGAGAACGACCCCGACTCGGAGCCTGAAGCGGAGGGTGAACGTGAAGGGAGAAGCCGATATGACGGTGACGTGGGAGCTGCGGTGTACGGGATTGTAATCCCCGGGGTATCCTGCCAGACGAATCGGATGTTATGATACGAGAAGACAGTACAAGTTGGAAATAAACGTATTGCATCCGTGGCGAGACTCATTCTCGTGGAATCCATTCCCAAACGCCACCATTCGTACCATCACATCAGTCCGACGAAGCTGAAACAGCATGGACACTATCCCAGCGTATGCTTAGATGTAAAACGTACCTCATGGGCAGAGACCATGCCACCGGAACCGGCCGGCCGTACCCCACCAGCCTGACTGTTAGTTCGGGAATCCGTTGATCCGTTCTGAATCTTGGTATCGAAGGGGAACTTCACTGGAATTCTATGACTCAATGAGCGGTTCACAATAGTAGATGGAACAGCTTGCAAAATGGAGCTTTGAATGCCATGCGACGTTGGCGGAAGGTGGACCTGACGCCGATAAACGGGTGCAGGCGGTGCCGCTGTTGTTCCTATTCTCACGTCTGGCAAGTCCAAACTTTTAGCCCTCAGTAAATTTGCGTCTGTATATGGATGTTTTGCGGGTGGAAGAGTCCACACTACTCTTCGCAGCTTTGCGGCGAGATTTCTCGATCGGTCTTGGTATTCACGTGATGGCGACTGGTGCCGCAAGCAGCATAGAGACGTATGAATCAATTATTCACGGGGAGAAACGCGACGGAGTCAATCATCCAACTCTTCAGACGGGATCCAACATTCCTTCCCCCCCTTCTATCCCGCGCTTGATGATATCATCTGCTTACCGTTGTAAATATTTTGCCAGAATTTGGCTCTGACGTACGTTTAAGGTGTACAATGCAGAATTGGTGGAAAGCGCTGGTGACTCCGCAAGGATGACTCATGTGGCCGAACCCTCACAGATTTCCCGACTGTGCAGGATATGTGATGGAATAAAAGTTCAACATTATTTGAAAATTTTTAAAAATATTGAGAACATTTGTCGCTCGTCTGCCTTTTGGCTCACCGGTGTTGGGACCCAACAGCGCTAAGTTTTGTTGGGTCGGTGTTCAAATTAGTAAATGGAAATGATTTAGTAGTTTAACTCGACGCATTTTGAGTGGTGTATGCTGGAGGAAGATTATTGTAGGCCCAAAGTGTAGGCCCCAAGTGTTGACTACAAAACGAGTAAGAATTGGCAGAGCACATCGAGCTCAACCGATCCCGGCCATGCAACTCGCTAAAGAGGCATCGGCGCGGGCTAGCTCACGCCTTCACATATCATATACCGGACGTGCCATCCGATCCGGTTTTCCACCGGTTGTTCGACGGCAATCCACTATCCGTTCCCAACCGCATCGAACCCCGAATTCCTTCCATCCACCGCCTCTTTCACACATTTCCAAACGCCTCTACGCCACACTCCCATCGGCCACGCTCTCTACGCAACCGGAACTGGAACTCAATGGCGTCGGGTCTGCCGTTGCGGTGACGGGCCCGTTGAATGAGTATCGGCGACTCGTCGCAACGGGGGATCTGCAGTACGACGAAAACCAAATGCGCGCAGTGGTCAGGTTGCAGGCTCTGTACGACCGGCTGATAGACTATCACCCTCCAGAGTGGTTGCTGGAGATGGAGGACGACGGGACCCCTTTTCAGTCGACGACGGTGCGTTCCGTAATTTTTTTTTGCCGCAGCTTGTCAGCCCAGTGTGAGAAAGCAACGATCATCAATAGGAGTCCCACCGTCTCTCTGAGCCCGGTGGGGAATGGTCGACGGTGAATGCCGACGCTGAAGGACAAACGTCGGTCACCTGGAGCGCCGCGCACCAACCAGGATACGACGCGGGTGGTACGGACGAGGAAGTGTTCGAGGTGCCCAAAGGGATTTGGCTTTGTGGCGAGGTTGGGACAGGAAAGGTTCGGACACCGCTGTGTAAAGTTTGGGCGTCGTGACACCATCCTGGAACTGGCCTGGTCGTTGTCCCTGTAGACCATGCTCATGGACATCTTCTTCGCCTCCATGCCGACCCCCAAGAAGCGAAAAGTTCACTTCCACGCCTTCATGCTCGAAACGTACCGCAAAATGCACCAATGGCACACCGCCAACGGCCATATCACGCAGCACGGCGCCGGCGCCGTGGCCTCGGGATACGGCAAAGTGGACCCGTCCAGCGCGAACGATCACGTCCTCCAGTGGGTCGCGAGAGAGCTCGTGAGGGAGAGCTGGCTGATTGCGTTTGATGAGTTTCAGGTGAGAGAGAGAGCGAGGTGATGACAGGGTGTGTTTGAACCTCCAATCTGTTCTCCTTTTCACCTTGGCGAATGCTGAACAGGTAATCGACATCGCCACCGCCGCCATTCTCAAACAACTCTTCACGCACGTGTTCCGGATGGGCGGTGTCGTGGTCGCCACGAGCAACCGGAGCCCCGATAACCTGTACCGCGGGGGTTACCAACGGCACCTGTTTTCCTCGTTCATGGAAGTCCTGCGCGACAGGATGGAGGTGCATGATATGCGGAGCACGCTAGATTATAGGGCGGATGGTAGTGTGATGGGAGAGAATGAGAGCCCGACGTATTATAGGTCCGATGACGCAGAGAGTGTGGAAAAGTTTGATTTTGCGGTATCGGATGCCGTTGCTGGGGAAGAGCGTGAGTGGTCGAGCCGAGGGGGTAGTGCTACATGAATCCTCCGCTGACTGCCCACGCCCAACTCCACCACCGCAAGTCCACCGCCTCGCACTCCCCGTTGCGTCCCGCACACTTCTCCTCCCGCGCGTCACGTCCTCGGGCGTGGCGCTGTTCACATTCAACGAACTGTGCCGGTCGGCGTTCGGGCCGATGGACATGCTCGCGTTGTGCAAGCAGTGCCATACCGTGGTTGTTAGGGACGTGCCCAGGATGGGATTGGGGATGAAGGATCCGGCGAGAAGGTTGATCACGTTTTTGGACGCGGCGTATGAGTGGAAGGTAGGTTTGGGGGTTTGGTGAGTAGGGGAATGAAGTGATGGGGCTGGACACGTTGTTTTGCAGGTCCGCATTTATATCTTGGCGGGGGCTGCGCCAGAGGATCTTTTTGTCATTTCACCGTCCCAGATCTTTTTGCCCACGGTTTCCCCGCCGTCTGCCGACCACGAGGGCTCGCCCCTCTCCGCAGCGGACGACATTCCCACGGATGACTCAACAGACATTATGCTCCGCGAAACGCTCGGCGCTGCCATCTCGCAGACGTCCCGGCAGAGAGCGTATCGCACAATGTGGGGCGCCCGCGGAGGGTCGGAGGAGGAGGAGGAGAAGAAGGCGCGTGAGGATGTGGAGCGGTTGGCTATCTTCACGGCGGAGGACGAGATCTTTGCGTTCAGGAGAGCGAGCTCGCGAATAAGAGAGATGGCATGGGGGGCGCGGTATGCGAGGGAGAGTGGGGCGGGGCGGAGTGTGGGGGCGTGGACGGGGAGTGATTGGAGTGAGAGTTCAGAGGGAGGTGTGGGCACGGCGACCGAGGCGGTGACACCTGCTGTGCCACATCGCCACGACACGATGGCGTCGGACGATTGGGGCGACGAGGCGAGCTACCGAGGGTACCTGAAGCAGTTCACCAAGTTCAACCAGCAGGCGGACGAGACGCACGAGGAGTTTGTAGACAGGATGAGGGGGAAGGTCGGGCGGGGGAGTCGCGAAGTGCGTGGCAAGACGTTGAAGTTACCGGACTGGCACTTTTTCGGCATGCAAGGAGGTGACAGTGATGGGTGGGGCGTGAGGCTGTTTATGAGGCAATTGAAGCGGAAGTATGAGGGCAAGAGCGCAGAGGGTGGGCGGAATAGCGATTCGTCTTAGAGGTACAGTGTATAAATGTACAACTCGCGGTAGTGTAGAAAGAAACGCGCGCAATTCACGTGCGTCAGAGCTCGGCGAAATACGAGTCGGAAACAAAATGAGCGGGCGGAATCTTTTTTTCATTTAGGGTGAAGGGTGCTGACTCGGCTGATTGGGGTCGGCAAATTATCAAGTGTGGTCTTCACCTCCTCTCATCGCACGTTCTCCACACTCCCCCGCAGCCATGAGACAGGTCATTCCACAGGGATTCAGTCACGTGCCCCCAAAGTCCTCGTCGCTGTCCTCCTTACTCTTCGAGGCCGCGGACGGCTCGCGGGCCACGGTCACCGCGGTCGATTCCTCAATCTTCAGAGTCACGTTCGCGCCGCCGGGACTGGACGCATCCGACCCGCGCTCGGTGCTGTCACGAACCCATACCGTCGTCGGCAAAAGCGCAGCTGCAGCGGACGAGTCGGTGGCCGGGAAAGCGAGATCGGACCTTCGCACTCTCCTGGACTCGCCAGACACAGTTTTCAGGCTGGAAATAGACTCTGGCAACAAGGACTCGCGCGTGTACTCCCTCGCAACACCCGCCGTCACTGCGCGCGCGGCAATCTCCCCCGATGGCCTCCTCACGCTCACCTTCGCGGGGTCTGCCAAATCCCCGAGCAGCCAGTCGGTCTCAGCCCCGTTCTTGGAGGACCTTCCCCTCCGCGCCTACACGTACGACAAGAACGGCGGCGTGGCTCACTACGTCAAGCGTAAATCCACCGTCGGGTACTACGGCGGGGAACGTGGTGCCCCCCTCGAGCTGACGGGCAGGAGGTTCAGGCTCGATGCCTTGGACTCGATGGGGTATGATGTGGACAGGACAGATCCTTTGTACAAGGTTTGTTGGGGAGGGGGTTTGGGGGTTTGGCGAGCCCTGCGAGCACCGAGGCCTAAGCATCGCAAGGCGCTGACCGAGGCTGTCCGCCGGAGACGAATAATCGAGTTACCATGACGTGGCCTGAAGATCTGGGGACTGCACCCGCAGCACCGCGTGCGACCCAACTGACTGATGCCACTCTTGCCACCCCCTGCAGTTCACGCCCTACTACCTCGCCGTCGACAAGACCACGGGCGAGTCGCACGCCGTGTTCTACGACTCGTTCAGTCGCGGAGGTATCGATTTCGGGTGCGAAGTCGACGCGTTCTGGGGCGATTACACAAAGTACGAGGCCGACCAGGGCGTGTTGGATTACTACGTCATCTGTGAGTTCTCCCAAACGTGCCCCTATAGCCACAATTTGACACAGTTAGAAATTGTCACCATCCGCCCACCCCATCGGCACACAGACGGCCCAACCCTTCCCGCCCTCGTCGACCACATGAGTCTCCTCCTCGGCGCCCCAATCCTCCCGCCCAAATTCTCGCTCGGGTACCTCGCCTCCGCCATGGGGTATGCCGAGCACGCAGACGCACACAAGATGCTCTGGGAGTTTCCCGACAAGATGCGCGAGTGGAACGTGCCCTGCGACGGGATGCACTTGAGCTCGGGGTACACAGGTGAGACCCAACGTCCCAGGGCATTCCCGTTCCAAACCATGACCTCACCTCGTTTTTGCTTGTCCCTCCACAAAAGTCGACCCCGAAACTGGCGCCCGCAACGTGTTCACATGGAACCTGCAGCGATTCCCGGACCCCAAGGGACTCTTCACCAAGCTCAACGCGAACGGCGTCCGCGTGTTCCCCAATATCAAGCCATGGCTCTTGGCGGGTCACCCGGCGTACGAGGCGATTAAGGAGAAGAAGGGGTTTGTGTGGGACCCGGAGGTGAGATCTTTGAGACTTTCAGTTGCTGGGGGTTTATGGATACGAGGCGCCATATCGTGATGGATTTGGACGCCGACATTGTTGGAACTCATTGGAGCGCGAACGTGGATTGTGGTTGAAAAGGGTTTCATCTTGTCATCTAGCGAAATCGGTGAAGTTTCATCTAATCAACTCCCGATCCTCCCTTCTGCCCCCTTCTTTTTCCGACCGCCCCACCAGACCGATTCCCCATCACTCACCCGCCTATGGTCCGCCGGGGCCGGCACTTCCGCGACTGGCTCTTACTTTGACTTTACCTCCGAAGCCGCCCGCGCGTTCTGGAAATCAGGCGTGAAGGATCTTCTGGAAATGGGCGCGGAGGGAATGTGGAACGACAAGTGGGTCTCTAGCGCTCGTCGGGTTCTTGCACCAATTATTCATTCGATCCTACCCCGCATTCTTCAGCAACGAGTACACCATCCACGACGATACCCACCTCTACTCCTTCTCCGCCGCACCCGGGGCGTCCCTCCCCGCTCAACAAGCCGGTCTGGCGGGCCGAGCGCTGCAGACTCTCTTGATGGCGACTGCCAGTTTCGAGGCCACGCGAGAGCACCACAAGGCGGTCGGAGCTGCATCGAGTACCCGTCCCAAAAGGCCGTTTTTGATCACGAGGTCGGGCGCCCCCGGTATTTGGAGGTATGCCGCACACAGCTGGAGTGGCGATAACAGGACGAGCTGGAAGACTCTGAGGGGCAACATCTCGATGGGCGTCAATGCGGGTTTGGGACTGTTAGGAAATTATGGTATGAACGATTTTTGCGACAATGATGTGGTAGTGTCGTCAAGTTGACCCGCAATACGTTCCAACAAGGGCACGACATTGGTGGATTCGCTGGCCCACAGCCCACGCCCGAGCTTCTTGTAAGATGGATTCAAATGGGAGTGTGGCTTGCGCGTTTCTGTGTGCACAGCTGGAAGGAGGAAGGTGTCACTGAAGTGGGGATGTACCCCGAGGTGAGATTGGACTCCTTCCCGCTTCAGTGATCGTTTCACTCACGCCACTATATTCCATGCGCATGCACAGATGCTCCCTATCATCCGCGACGCTATCACATTGCGATACACACTCATTCCGTACTTCTACACGCTTCTCCACCTTACCAGCCGCCACGGTGCCCCCGTGACACGTCCCCTCTTCTGGGACTTTGGCACCGACCCTCTTGCGTACGGACCTGCTGCGGACACGCAATTTTTTGTCGGCCCCTCGATTCTTGTCGCCGGTGTCATCGAGGACGGGGCGAGGTCTCGCAAGGTGTACCTCCCGAAAGACTCCAAGACGGGCGAGGGAGCGGCATGGTGCAACTTCTGGACGGGCGAGTGGGTCAAAGGTGGTGCGGAAGTGGAGGCGGATGTTCCCCTCGAGCGCCACGGTGCCGTGTTTGTCCGCGCTGGAGGTATTGTCCCCACATGCTCCAAAGTCGGCCGGTGGGTCGGAGACGGGGACCACGGAGACAGGGTTGTTTTGTTCTACCCGCCACCAGCCGGGTCCGCCGCGGGATCGTGGAGCTTTACCTTGATCGAGGATGATGGCGAGACAGAAGGTGCCCCGACCACCGAGATTAAGATCCAACTGAGGGTGGAAGACGGAGCCAACAAGGTGTTTGTGGGCGCAGAAGTGCTTGTCGCGGGCCATAAGCTGGCCTACGACACTGTGGCGGTGAAATTGCCGCAAGGTGATAAGCGGGAGGTTGTTGTTGAGAAGGAGACGGGGATCAAACTTGCATTACAACAATGAAACAAAATAGAGATAATAAATTAATGCTATGTTCTTATAATATCAAATTAGTGAAGCCTTTCTTCGTGTGGAGAAACGCCTCGAAGGTAGAAATTCGGCAAATCTAAACCAATCCAAAAACTCTCCACCAGGATCACAACATTTCTAGATCAGTCTCGATATGGGTGACCCAAGTGATGCCCCCAAAATCAGGGAGAGGGCAGGAGCAGACCATGTCCTTCCAAAGGATGCATCTCAGCATCCACGGACAATCAATGAATTTATGACGGAAGTTGCAAAGGCTCTTGGCAGAGACAAGAAAGATCACAGTGTGGTGGGAGATGGACCAGCAATACTTAAAACAATTGCAGCGCAAAACCCCAGGGTGCTCAAGGCTTTGTATGAGTACCATGAAGGATTCAAATCCAGCAATGACCACAGATGTCTGACTCCAGAAGACAAGAAGGAGCTTGTCAAAGTTACATCAACTGCATTAATTGATTATGGCTTGAAAGTCATTGGCGAAGGCAACAAAATGACAATAATGTTTTCATACTACGGCCCAGGTAGGTGAACAGTGTTGGTCTGGTTGCATCATTTTTAAATGCTCACCTGGCTTCTTTCCACTTGTCAAAGACATTGAAACCATTCAAGAGAAATGGTCACCCCCTGACAAGAAGAAAGAATGGTCTCCAATGGAGCAAAACCTCAATAACCAGGATGCCCAGAGTATTTGTGAAATTAAAAGCACATGTCACTGGTACACCATAATATTGAAGGGCGTAACATCCTACAGCAAAGTATGTACATTGCCAGCTTGCATCTCAGGTTGAATTGGGTTGGACCAGGATTACATATTTTCCACTGCCAACATTGATGGGATCATTGCTCCTGCGCTGAACTGCAATAATCCATCAACAAGGTGCTGCATCATTTTCAGGTGGAACATTTTTGGTAAAACAGGAGTTTCTAATGTTGAACTAACAATTACCAGCATTGCATCACAATGTGTCCTCATGGATTCACCTGATGGATTTGCAAAGGTGATAGTATATTGCACAGGTGTTGATCATCTCACCCATTTACTGAAGTATATGGTGCATTCAACAGAAGGGATATGTCACACTGACATCCACTAACGTGGAGTATATAGTGTAGTATGAGTGTTGGGTATTAGCTGCTGTGCCACTACTGTGGCCACAGGTT